>VSMD01107336.1:0-36537 GCA_008750895.1 Mirza zaza
TAGCATCCTTTTTTTTTTTTTCCATAGTGAGAAGGAGGTTGAAAAGGACAAGTGTCACACACTGGTCTGATTCAATTCAGATCTACTTGGAATATATCTATAGTCCCCTGCAGTTAGAGGTAGATGAGGACTATATAGCTTCTTCCCCTCAACCTTGCTATCATATGATATGCTACAATAAATTTGCTACCTGTACTAGCAGGTATTATAGAAGGCAGAAAAATAGTCTTACAACCTGTTCTGTAGGCTTAATAAAATCCTACCTCTGCCTTCAACCATGATTGAAAAGTTCTGAAATGAATGCAATGATATCAGTTTACCTTCTGGTCAGAGTCAGGAAACAAAACCTTCTATTAGGAAACTGAAAACAGTCTCTAAATTTCCTTGGAATCCTAAACCTAGGAGGCTATTCCAAAGAGTGCAGGCTTTTGAGTTCCCTGAGTACTTATATAAGCAGGGAACTGCCCGTACAATATTTCTGATCTACCCATTCATCTTGAACACCACTGATTTCACTAACAAAAACATCTAATATTTATAATGCTAATTAATTGTTAAAGATAACTGAAGCCAACATTGCCTTAAAAGAGTGGGCTTCCAGTTAGTCATACTAAGGTTAAGTACTTTGGGAGCAAATATTTCCAATTAGGGTACTTCAAATATTAACTAACCACTCATAGGGTTAGTAGAATAAAACTAATTAACATATATATCACACTTTCTGTGATAAAGTATATTAAACTGAATCTTAGATAGAGTAATTAGACAATCTGGTTAACCTGGAAGAGTCTTATTTCACACTTATTGTCTGAAGAAAATTAAAGTGTCCCCTTTTACTCTCAAAGTCGCTCAGTTTGGGCAAAAACCATGTAATCACCCTATAATTTAAGAGAACTTCTAGGTTTACAGTGCATTCTCCAAGAATTCTCTCTCTTACAACTCTGAAGGCATTCAAGTTGTGCCTGTAGGTTCTACAGCTCATCAAGCATCCTGTAGAAAATGCCAGATTCCCTTATTTGGAAGTTACCCTCAACCAAAATAAGGGACTCTCTTAGAGACTCCATCTCTTGGCTTTGGAGAGGAAAGATCACTGCTTCATAAGAAGAAAAGGAAAGTAAGACCACTTTTTGTGGTCCTCCCTAAAAGGACATGCCCTTCATCTCCTTCATCCTTTTCTTACATTAAGTGGAGGGACCAGGGGAGGGCAGAAGGTCAATGGTACTGCCTGTTCTATGCACCAGCCCCTTGTGGCAAGACCACCAGGCAGGAGACTAGCCCTAACTTCTGGCGGTCTATACATTCTAGTTTTTAGCCAATAGTTTCACAGCTCCTGGCTTTTATCTAAATTCTAGACCCTGTCATACCTTCTTCTATATCTTCCAAGAATACTGGAAAACAAAACTTGAATGCAGAAGGATCTGAGAAGACAATAAAAACCTAACTTGACTTGCAAAGATTTATGGCCTCCAAAATTCAAGAAGACGTCTGGGCGCAGTGGCTCACGCCTGTAATCCTAGCCCTCTGGGAGGCCAAGGCGGGCGGATTGCTCAAAGTCAGGAGTTTGAAACCAGCCTGAGCAAGAGCAAGACCCCGTCTCTACTATAAATAGAAAGAAATTAATTAGACAACTAATATATATAGAAAAAAAAATTAGCCGGGCTTGGTGGCACATGCCTGTAGTCCCAGCTACTTGGGAGGCTGAGGCAGCAGGATTGTTTGAGCCCAGGAGTTTGAGGTTGCTGTGAGCTAGGCTGACACCATGGCACTCACTCTAGCCTGGGCAACAAAGCAAGACTCTCTCAAAAAAAAAAAAAAAAAAAAAAAAATTCAAGGAGACGTTCCAACTTGGTAAATTGCATGTTCATTGCATTCCCAGGTTTCTGGTGCCTATCCAGAAAGAATGGCCCTGGAGGAATAGAAACACCATATCTCTCAAAAACACTGTTTGGAAAACAAATTTGAATCCACTCTTGTTCTCACCATTATGACTGAGTCTCCCAGCTCTCTCACTTTAGGCAGGAGATATCCTGGCCAATAGTGTGGCAAAAAGGCAGGTTTTTTTTGCCTACTCTTTAACTATCTTATCTGTGGGGTGTGATGGCAGTGGAGGGGGCACAAAGGCAGATAAAGTTTGGACTTTAATGCCATATATGAAGGCAACCAGGGCTCTCAGGATTAGGGCTTGACAATCCAAGTTTACTCACACAGCCTCCATTATTGCACAATTAGAAGTTAGCAGTCTTCAATATTAGACTTGTTTGTTGTCGTTTTTGTTGTTATTATTATTGTTATTTAGAACACTTCTGACATGGATTTTCATGCTGGGCACCCAATTCTCTAAGAGCTATCCTAAGACTACAGTCTTTTTAGTGACTTTTTAGGTTCTACAGCTCATCAAGCATCCTGTAGGTAACAAAAAGCCAGATTCCCTTACTTGGAAGTTACCCTCAACCAAAATAAGGGACTCTCTAAGAGATTCCATCTCTTGGCTTTGGAGAGGAAAGATCACTGCTCCATAAGAAGAAAAGGAAAGTAAGACCACTTTTTGTGGTCCTCCCTAAAAGGACATGCCCTTCATCTCCTTCATCCTTTTCTTACATTAAGTAGAGGGACCAGGGCAGGGCAGAAGTGACCATTACAGATCATATGCTCAACTCTTTGATTTGAGGACCATTATGATATTTAAAGAAAAGAATCAGTATCCAACATCAGAGAACTTGTGTTCAAATCCCCATCTACCATTCATTAACTCTGTGACCTAAGGTGAGGCACTCAATCTGTCTGAGTTGCTCTCCTAAACAATAAACAATATTTACCATAAAAAGTTGTTTGAAGAGATATAAAAGCACATGACAAAGTTGTAAAAAAAGAGGCAAAGAAATGTAATTTTGCAGATGATTAAATATTGGCACAAGGAATTATTTATGTAAGTTGTCCAAAGTAGCACTCTATTTAGGGGAAATAGTCTTCTAACTCGAGTAATGATAACTGATGTTGATTGATGGCTGACAGTGTTCCAGGTATTGTGCTAAGCCCTCAATATGCACATTAAATCTCCCTTATTCTTTTTTTTTAATTTTTTTATGTCAGCATATTACAGGGTACAAATCTCTAAGTTATGTATATTGCCTTTGCCCCACCTGAGTCAGGGCTTCAAGCATGTCCATCCCCCAGATGGTGCACACTGCACCCATCCCCTCCACCCCCCTCCCACCTGCCTGACACCCAATGCATGCTACTACTACCATGTTCTCCGGAAAATAAGACAGGGTCTTATATTTATTTTTCCTCAAGAAGACACCTTAGGGCTTATTTTCAGGGGATGTGTTATTTTTTTTAAGTACGGTACAACAATCTACATTTATTCAAATATAGTTAAGTCATCTTCTTCTGGAACATCATCATAACTCTCCAAACCCCAAATTCCTTCCTGAATTTCTTGCGACTCTATTTCCTTTAGAACAATTGGCTCCAATCTCTCATGTCAAGCAATAGAGCTCTCATGGGGCAGATGAGAAGGGCTGCTTGTCTTCTTTACCGCTCCGCAACGAAATTCATGGGTTGTGCAGATACACTGCACAGCCACGCCCATCACTAGGTCTTATTTTTGGGGTAGGGTTTATATTGCACAAATGCTTAGAAATCCTGCTAGGGCTTATTTTATGGGTAGGTCTTATTTTCAGGGAAACATGGTATATGTGCACTTAAGTGTTGATAAGTTAATACCAATTTGATGGTGAGAACGTGTGGTGCTTGTTTTTCCATTCTTGGGATACTTCACTTAGTAGACTGGGTTCCAGCTCTATGCAGGATGATACAAGAGGTACTATATCATCATTATTTTTTGTGGCTGAATGGAACTCCATGGTATACATATACCACATTTTATTAATCCATTCATGTATTAATGGGCACTTGGGTTGTTTCCACATCTTTGCAATTGTGAATTGTGCTGCTATAAACATTCTAGTGCAGATGTCTTTTGTATAGATTGTCTTTTGTTCTTTTGGGTAGATGCCCAGTAATGGGATTGTTGGATCAAACGGTAGTTCTACTTGTAGCTCTTTGAGGTATCTCCATTTTACTTTCCACAGTGGTTGTACTTCTGTAGAAAGTACAGTTTGCAGTTCGACCAGCAGTGTATGAATGTTCCTGTCTCTCCACATCCACATCAACATTTATTGTTTTGGGACATTTTGATAAAGGCCGTTCTCACTGGAGACAAGTTATATCCTATTGTGATTTTGATTTGCATTTCCCTGATGATTAGAGATATTGAGCATTTTTTCACATGTTTATTGGCCATTAGTCTATCTTCTTTTGAAAAGTTTCTGATCATGTCCTTTGCCCACTTTTGATAGGGTTGTTTGGTTTTTTCTTGCTGATTTTCCTGAGTTCTGTATAGATTCTAGTTATCAGCCCTTTATTGGATGTGTAACATGAATATTTTCTCCCATTCTGTAGGTTGTCTGTTTGCTCTTGTGATAGTTTTCTTGGCTGTGCAGAAGCTTTTTAATTTGATCAGGCCTCATTTATTTATTTTTGTTTTTGCTGTGATTGCCTTTGGAGTCTTCATAAATTCTTTGCTTAGGCCAATGTCTGTAAGAGTTTTTCTAACATTTTTTTTCTAGAATTCTTATAGTTTCATGCTTTAGGTTTAAGTCTGTTAGTCACCATGAACTGATTTTTGTGAGAGCTGAAAGGTGAGCATCCTGTTTCAGTCTTCTACGTGTGGCTATCCAATTTTCCCAGCACCATTTATTGAATAAGGATTCTTTTCCCCAGTGTACATTCATTGGGTGTCAGACAGATGGGAGGGGATAGGAGGGGATGGGTAAATACATACCCAATGGGTGCAGTGCACACTGTCTGGAGGATGGACATGCTTGAAGCTCTGACTCAGGTGGGGCAAAGGCAATATATGTAACCTAAACATTTGTACTCCTATAATATACTGAAATTGAAAAAAATTTTTTTAGGTATAATCTCACAGTCAACAACTATGAGAATAACAGAGATGCAATTCTATACTTCACTGAATAGAATCAGCCCTATAAGAAAGGAAAAGCAGATGCAGTGCAGAATGGGTCGTTAGCATGCAGTTACAGAGATTACACTTGGGTAAACCCTACTTCCCTGCATCCCTGCAGAGAAGACAATCAGACTGAAAATGATTGATTAGTGAGAAGCTAATTAGAGCAGAAACTTCTTTAACATACTCACTAAGCAGAAAATATGTTTAAGCAGTGTGGGAAGATATAGCATGCCATTGAAATAGATGTTCTGGTCACTCATTTCAACTATTTGGGTGTAGAAGGAATTTTGATTCCTAAATAATGTTAAGAAAACAATTTTTTTTAAAAAAGTAAAATTATCAATTTTATAAGAAATAAAATTAATACATATTAAATACTTCCTTTAACTCATTAATAAGGGAATGGGTAAGATGTTA
Organism: Mirza zaza; assembly: GCA_008750895.1. Taxonomy (NCBI): domain Eukaryota; kingdom Metazoa; phylum Chordata; class Mammalia; order Primates; family Cheirogaleidae; genus Mirza; species Mirza zaza. Next base: position 5,453 of record VSMD01107336.1, read on the forward strand.
CAATCAGTTCAAGGAGAATTCCTTATCATTTATAGATAAGGAATCTTGAAATGAATGTGCAAATGGAGGCAAAATTAACTTAATTCCTGAGTGAGAGGATGAAAGTCAGCTGAACTGTCTACAGGACAGAGTTTGCATTTCTATAGACAAGAATTATTTTGCATTGCTATCAGTTATATACAAGTTTCAGGATTGTGAAATAGCTCCCATAGAATCAGAATTGCCTACAATTAGGAGAATTGCCCTGCCTGAAGCACTAACAACCTCTGTCATTGGTGGCAATTTGACCTTCATGTGTCTAAGAGTCACAGGGAGATGGGTCACACATGGAGGTGGGAATGTGTTCACCTTAGGGTACTTCTACTAAGATAATGATTCTGGCTTCCCAGTGAGCTCAGGGATCTATTCCATTTCATAGTTATCTCCTGATAATAAACTCTTGAATACTTATAAAGGAGTGTTTAATTGTGCCCATCTTGAATATTGAAAATTGTATCATTTGATGACTTATCTTTATAAACATTTTCTTAATTTTAACTTGATGGCCTGTTTTCTAGTGTTTAATGTTATACTTTCTCTGCAATTTATATTTTGCTAGTATTTGTTTCAAACCTAGTTCATGTAAAACATAAGTATCCAAATTACAACCTTTATTTTCTCTGCTTCATTATCTTTCTAAACATTTTGAATTCTAAATGAAATCCTCCCAAAGGTAAGTTTACTAACTTCCTTATTTTAAACAACCTTGAAATGTCATTTTTCACTCATTTTTTCTTCATTTGTTCTTAGACGGGCCTCTGTTACATTCTATTTTGTTAGTGTGTAATCACATTTCTTAGGTATATTTGTAATCTTTTACTATTACAGTTTCAGTTATCATTCAATTGCAGTTTCTTGAATTTAACTCAGTTTACAAACTGTTTGAAACTAAAATTATTAGTTGGGATACATTAAAAGATGAAGAAATTTAGGCACTATGGTTTTATAATATTTCCCTCATGTTATCAATTATCGCAAATCAGATATTAGGTTTAATTGATTGACTTTGGATACCAGCCAAATCTAAAGATGAGAGGATAAATCCAGATTGTTACCACATGGAGAAAAAGAAGAAAATCTTGCTTCTTTTTTTTTTTTATTTAACATGCTTTATGTCTATTTATTTGTTTCATACCAGAACAAATGATTTCTATAATGGTTTGAATGTCACCTTCTATGATTATATTTTGTATATGTTTCATTTACATGCAACTTTGAGTTATACCATAAACTCCCTGTTATTAAATCTATACATGTGCTTGGAATTGTGCCTAATACATCATATATCCTAAGTATTAACAATTCTGATTCAGCAAATTTTCATTTCTTCATATCATTATTTATTTACTTTGTCATTTTATATTTTTTATTCAAATTTATATTTCTGTCCAGTCTAAATATTAATAAAATGAGAACTATGCCCAGTTTGTCATTTGGTTACAATTGGCAGAGTTCCCTAATGTGCTTTATTTATTTACCTATCTATAAGAACCATAAAGGCATAACCCTAATTTACTTCAGAGACTATACCTCATTTATCTCATGCAAAAATATGACTATTAAACACAGCTGGTACAGTAATCTCTCCCTTCCTACTACAGAGAAGTCAAAAATATTGGGGCAACATGGGTTGCCACAACCTTCATTTTCCTACACTGCTCTTTTTTTTTAATGATGAAAATTTGCTTTACTCAAGTTTTTAAAAGCATTTTTGAGAACTAACCCATTTCTCTTTTCTTAATTTCTTTATTTTTAATTGTTATGGGTAGTTGTCTATACTTATAGGGTACATGTGATGTTTTGATAGAGTCATATTATATGAATTAATCAAATCAAGGAAATTGGGGTATGTATCACCTTAGGTATTTATCATTTCTTTGTATTAGAAACATTCCAGTTCCATTCTTTTAGTTATTTTAAAGTATGCCCTAACGTATTGTTGATTATAGTCACTTTTTGTGCCATCAAATATTGTTCATTCTATCTAAGTATATTTTTGTACCCACCAACCATCCAACTTTATTCCTCCCTCCCCCACCCCTTCCCAGCCTCTGGTAATCATCATTCTACTCTCTGTCTCCATGAGATCAATTGTTTTTAATATTTAGCTCACACATACGAGTCAGATCATGTGAGAGATATCTTTCTGTGCTTGGCTTATTTCACTTAACATAGTGTTCTCCAGTTCCATCCATGTTGTTGCAAATGGCAGGATTTCATTCTTTTCTGTGGCTATATAGTATTCCATTGTGTATATGTACCACTATTTCTTTATTCATTCATTGTTGGACACTTAGATTGATTCCAAATCTCAGCTATTGTAAATGGTGCTGCAATAAACCTGGGAGTGTGAATATCTTTTTAATATACTGAATTCCCCTCCCCTCTACTGCTTTATTGAAGATAAGTTCACTATAAAAGTGTGGATTTATTTCCAACTTCTCTATTCTGTTCCATTCTTGTCTATGTGTCTGGTTTTGTGCCAGTACCATGCTATTTTGGTTACTACATCTCTGTAATATAATTTGAAGGCAGGTAATATGATTCTTTCAGTTTTGTTCTTTTTGCTCAGAATGACTGTAGCTATTCTGGGTCTTTTGTGGTTCCATATAAATTTTAAGATTTTTTTTTTTCTATTTCTTTGAAGAATCTCATTAGTATTTCAATGGCGATTATATTGAATCTGTAGATTGCTTTGGGTAGTTCTTCCAATTCACGAGCATGAAATAGCTTTCCATTTATTTTTGTGTGTCCTCTTCAATTTCTTTCATCAATATTTTATAGTTCTCCTTTAGATCATTTATAGAGATCTTTCACTTCTTGGTTAAGTTTATTCCTAGATATTTTATATTATTTGTAGTTATTGTAAATGGGATTACTTTCTTGTTTTCTTTTTCAGATTGTTTATTGTTAGCATATAGAAATGCTACTGAATTTTGTATGTTGATTTTTGTATCCCTCAACTTTACTGAATTTGTTTATCAGTTCTAACAGTTTTTTTGGACCCTTTAGGTTTCTCTAGATATAAGATCATATTGTCTGCAAACAAGGATAATTTGATTTTTTCCTTTCCAATTTGGATGCCCTTTATTTCTTTCTCTCAACTGATTGCTCTGGCTAGAACTTCCAGTACTATGTTGAATAACAGTGGTGAACATGGGCATCCTTGTCTTGTTCCCAATCTCAGAGGAAAGGCTTTCATTTTTTCCCCATTCAATATGATACGAGATGTGGGTCTGTCATCTATGGCTTTTGTCATATTATGGTAAGTTCTGTCTATTCCCAGGTTTTTGAGAGTTTTTATAATGAAGGAATGTTGAGTTTTATCAAATGCCTTTCAGCATCAATTGAAATGATCATATTTTTTGTCCTTCAGTCTGTTGATATGATGTATATCACATTGATTGATTTGCATATGTTGAACCATCCTTGCATCCCTGAGAAGAATTCCACTTGATCATGATGAATAATCTTTTAAAAGTGCTGTTGAATTTGGTTTGCTATATTTTGTTGAGAATTTTTGCAACTACATTCATCAGAGATACTGGCCTACAGTTTTCTTTTTTTGTGTGTCCTTGTTTGGTATCAAGGTGATACTTTCTTTTTTTGTGTGTCCTTGTTTGGTATCAAGGTGATACAGGCCTTGTAGGAAGAGTTTGTGAGTATTCCTTCCTCCTCTTGTTTCTTTCAACAATAGAATTGCCTCCCTTCTTCCTCCTTCACCCTCACCAATTCACATTTTTGGGTGTGAATATAGTCATGAGCCACATAATGATATTTTGGTCATGACAAACTGCATATACAACAGTGATCCCACAAAATTTTAATACTGTCTTTTCACTGTACCTTTTTTATGTTTAAATACATAAATACTTACCATTGTGTTACAACTGTCTACAGCATTCAGTACAGTAACATGCTGTACAGGTTTGTAGCCTAGGAGCAATAGCTTATACTATATAATCTACGTGTGTAGTAGGCTATATCATATATGTTTATGCAATATGCTCTACGATGTTCTCACAGTGACAAAATCTCCTAATGATGCATTTCTCAGACCGTGTCCTTGTTAAACAACACAACTGAACTTTGATTTGCCTCCTGGAGTACTGGACTAAATCTTCAGGAACAGGCTTGGGAAATTACAGTGTCTGAACCTAGACTGATTTCTCAGGGTTGTAAGTCTGGCTAGCCATCATATTTTGTTTTGCAAAATGAGGCATGGACAGAGCTGAAGGGCTCCAGAAGACAGATGAATTTTGAAGGCTGGGGGAGACAGAGGGGCATGGACATTAGGATACTGTCGGCCAGAAAGAAACTTTGGGAATAGATCAGACATGTAATATAGATGCTTTGCTAAGTATTGCTGTGATAATGTAAACTTGCTTCTCCATTCTCCATTAAATGTTCAGTAAAAATCCACCTTATCCTGGGGAGCGGGCCTATTTGTTCTGATGGGACGTCATGCTAAGGACAATTAGGTGACTGTGGGTAAGAGTTGCCCATGAGTCTCACCAAGGTTTTATACCAGTGATAAGCTAAACCTGGAAGGGCTCTCAGGAGGACTGACACTCTGTGACTTTTCTGAAATGCTGGCAAGCCTGATGGTACACATTGATATGCGCCTGACATCTTTTGGGGGCTCTTGATCAGGTCCTCTGTCATATTCATTTTGTCTACTTAAGAAGATTTACAAGAGATCGATTCATGTCACTCTCTAATAACTCTACATTCTATTGAATAATCACAGTGCTGCTTCCTCTCAAAAAGTACTTTATAAATATTAATCCCCATATCACTCCCATAAATCCCCCTTTTTAAAGAGAAGAGAAAAGACAGCTGCTTCCCATTAATTATCATATCAGGAAATTGATTAGACATTTTCTGAAGTGTTTGATTGCAAATACAGCTTCTACCTCTGGGGTTTGGGATCTCCAAAGCTGAAAAGCCCTAAAGCATCAAGCCTTACTTATGTCATGGTAGTAGACTTTATGTGGCATGTGGAATTGTGGATGAGTCGCAGGTTCTAGTCCCGACTCAGGCACTTGACAAGTTATGAAATCCTGGAGATGTTGCCTCACTTCTCTAGTTCTATCATCTTAAATGAATACCAGAACAATCTCTAGTTTTCAAATGCACTCTGAGGGTATCTTAGGGTCCAAACGCCTCCCTCAAAGGCTGTTCCTTACCCACTCCCGCAAGAGAGACCTTCCTTTGTATAAGTTTCCGTTAAGGACCAAGATGTAGAAAGTTTCGCTCACCAAAATTCCTCTCACAGAGGGAAATCTTTGATACTTGAAGTAGGAGTGAGATTTTAAGGTGCATGCTCAGAGATTTAGGGGCTTCCTCTACTTAACAGGAGAGAAAGAAAGGAAAGTTCCCCGGGAAAAAATTCACAGGAAGGAGACAGAAGCCAGAGGGTTTGAATGTTCTTGGGAAAATGGAAGATAGCGAGGAAAAAGCCTGTGATGATTTAAAAAATGAACTCTTAAGAGATTGGGTTGAAAGTCCTGCTCTGCCCCTTACTAGCTGTGTGAACTTGCACAAGCCATTTACCCTCAGTTTCCTCATTTGTAAAATAAGTATAATAAGAGAATGTACCTAATAGAGTGAATTAAATTAGTTTAAAAAATACAAAGACCTTAATATGTACCTCTCTTTACACTAAACCTCCTTTTTGAGCCCAAATTTAGATGAGGCCTGAGAGAACAAAATTTTGAAGGCAAATTTATTAGCCAAGAAGACACCCAAATAAACCTTCTTATCTGTCTCCCCTATATAATCCTCTGTGGAGTCCGCAAAATTCACTGATGTTTTTGTGCAAGTTTATTTTACTATAAGTTTGTTTTAAAGAGAACATTTACCACTGGGTGTTGAGTATCAAGAAAAATTAATAAATAAATAAAAATAATAAAAGAACACTTATAGTATCAATGCTGAATGCATAGGCCCTATTTATCTCATACAAACACACCAACTTGTGGAAGATACTTTCTTTATTGAAAATAAATATATAAAAAGTCCAAGCGATGACTACTGGGACTAAGTTTCAGAGGGTGTCTGCTCTTTGTTTTAAAAGTAAAATATAGGCTGGGCACAGTAGCTCATGCCTATAATCCCAGCACTTTGAGAGGCTGAAGTGGGAGAATCACTTAAGCCTAGGAATTTGAGGCTGCAGTGAGCTATGATCGCATCACTGCACTCTAGCCTGAGCAAGAGTGAAATCTCATCTCCAAAAATAAAAAGTAAGACATAATTAAAAATTTTGAAATTGCATTTTAGAAGACATGATCAGGTCTGAGCAAATGATTCTTACTAACCAAATTCATAAAAAGAATTCATTTAAGAATTGCAAAAGGAAGTATGTCTATTAGAAAAGCCAGCAGTCACATTCACAAGACCCAAGTTAACTGAAAAAATGCATTATAGATCCAAAAACTAACTTATTGATTGACAGTCCAATTAAAGGCAAGAGAACTGAATGACTAAGTGGTGTATTTTCTGCAAACTACAGCAGTCTTTTTAGTTAATTGCTTTCTAAGCTCAAGGACTATTTCTTTCTCCATAAGCAGTGCTGGTCATCAAAAGGTCTTGCTTTTCCACCATGCCAGAGACACAAGAATGATGTATTTCTTTGACACTCAAGACTCAGGTTAAAGGAGTATAGGGTAGTAGTGGATAAGAATTCACCGCAGTTAGGAATACTTGTGTTTGAGTCCTGACTCACCTACTTACTATTTTTGTAAATGGTCAAATGACTAAACTAACTATTCTTCCCCTCTATTTTTTTAATGCATAAAATAGGGAAGGTATAAAAGCTACTTTATAGGGACTGAATAAAACAACAAATGTAGTGCTTAACACAGTGCAAGGTACATATGTTCAAAAAATGTTAGTTACTATCAATCTACTACACTTGTATTATGACATATCCTTGATCATAACACAATTTTACCATGACCATTATTATATTTTTTACCCTTTGTTCTTCTTGATGAAATTTGGAAGACTCCCCAGTTCCTTAATGAGCACTGGACAACTTAAGTGGCATATTTATAGTTCATCTCAGTCAGATAACTTCAAAGAGATGAACATCCTCATCCATTATACTTTTTTTTTCTTATGAGCTTCATTCTATTTTAAAATTTAATTACACTCATTATTATGTCACTTTTTCAGAACAGCCTTCTCTGACCATTCCTTTTGTCATTCTCAAGTCTTTTGGTTCCAGCAGGCAAACCCATGATTTTCTTATTGCCACTTATCCCCACCCCTTAGCATACTGCCAAGTGCGAAGTAGATGCTCAATATATTTTCTCAAAATGAAAATACAGGTATACCATTCTTTCCTGTTTATATAGATACCCATTCCTTCCTACAAGTCACATGTTGAATTTTTTATGTGGAAGTTATGTTTTCTTATTTCTAGCAAGTTTAACTTGTGATTTACTTGAAGCCCTTTAAGGGTTCTAATTATTTATTTGTTCAAGTTGTTGTCTACCTCATCCAGCATTTCTATGTCATTAGAGACCTATTCTGATTGTTCTCTTTATGCCTTTCTACTGTTATGCCTGCTTAGATATGCTATAATTTTTCTTCCTCTGCCCACTGGGACTTTGGCATAGCTCCTGATACCTTAAGTGAGACTGATCACAAGAGGTGAAGGGTCCTATAGGCTGACCATATAGCAACAGGCAAGTTGTCAGTCTTCCATCAAGACACCAGCACAAAAGGATTCTGCTCCCTGTTCTCTACTGTCTACCTCAAGGTAAAGGGGATTAAGTCCACCATTCAACTCCTCCTTGGTTTTCTGTAGATTAGGGACAATGGGTACACTTCCATGACCAACGTTGACTCTCCCCTTGAAGGTCAAGGATCTTAAGACCGGCTCTCCCCAGGAGTATGTGATGCTGGTCTCCAGGCTTTCACTGGGCCCAGAGGAGAGAAAGCCCTGTAACATCCTATAGCTGGCACTTTATGGACCCAATATGTCCTGCCATAGAAGATGCTAGGCTGGGGGGAATTGCATAAGACAGAGTTAGAGGTCAACTTCATTTTGCAGGATGATATTTTCTTATCTCTTAACCAAATTCTGGATATGAACTATATTTGATTTTGCCATTTATTATGATTTCAAACTTGTCAAAAATTAATTATTCTCACTTACTTGGTTATCTTGAGAACAAGGCAAAAGAAAACTGTAAGCTGGAATAAGAGCATAAGAAAGAAACTTTGCAAACTATCTTTATTTTCTGTCACTAGGCATAAATTATTACATCCAGAAAAATATAGCTGTTGGTGCTCTTAAGGAGAGGGGCTTCTCTTTAGAGCCTAAATTAGTATTTAGCACATGTTTGTGCTCAAAAAATGTTTGTTAAATAAATTAATAAATGAAGAAGTGAATGAAGGAGTGAAGGAGTGAATGATTATAGACTTGAGAACTAAGAAAAATTTGGCCATATTTATGAAGTAGACAGGTAATTTTCAAAATTTGTTTTTAGACTGAAAATCTACTATTCAAATACCACCTAATGGGGAATCTCAGTAAGTGAAAACGATGAATGACTCTGGTTGAAAAGAGCACAGAGGACCCAGTCCTTACCTTTTTGTATGTCTCTGGTAACTAAGAGGGCTTCCTACAAACCATTTTAATCTGGGGATCACAACACTGTAGTAGACAAACTAGGCTCTTGAATGATTGTCATAATTATTTCAGCTACATTTACTTTCCATATCAATCACATCAGTTGAACCACTGGGTTCAATGAACTGCATCAATTATTGAGGTGGATGAAATAAATGAATGGGCCATTACTTTTAGGAGCAGCCTGAGCTAATCATTAAGACTAAATGATAAAAAGTCAGAAGACCTAATGTGAAATTGGGCAACAATTTTAAAAGAAGTTAATGTACAGTAAGATATCAATTATTAAACTTAACTAACTAGAATCCTTGATAAACTGAATTTTACCCACTTATTCATTAGGAATGATGCAGTTGGTAAGGAGATGGCCTGAAATAAATCAAAAGTATCTGCATGTATGTCTAACTGTCCAACGCTTAGTAATATTATGGATACAAAGATGTATAAAATATGGTCCCTAGATTTAAGCTGCCTATAATTTAGCTAGGAAGACATATTGTTTTTAGGATTCATCCATATTGTATCATGTATCAGTATTTTTTTCCTTTTTATCACTAAATAATATTCCATCATATGGATATACTATATTTTGTTCATTCATCAATTGATAGACATTTGTTTCCCTGTTTTGGCCTAACAGCCCCCCATCTTTAAGCCTAATAATAATTACAATATTGGCAAAAATGTAGAAGAAACTTTCATACATGACTAGTGGGAGTGAAAATTGATACCACCAGTGTATAGAGCAAATTGCAATGAGACTCTTGTCTCATAAACCCCTAGGTGAGATAGGAGGTTTATTCTCTGGAGACCAATCACATAAGACAATTACAATAAGCACTCACTCAAATCAAAGATACATTAAGAGATGGCTTGAAGGCTGTCAAAAATGCTATTGATGATGGCTGTGTGGCTCCAGGTGCTGGTGCAGTGTGGGTAGCAATAGCAGAAGCGAAGCCCTGATTAAATATAAGCCCAGTGTAGAGGGCAGGGCCCAACTTGGAGTCCACGTGTTTGGTGATGCATTGCTCATTATTCCCAAGGTTCATGCTCAGAACTTTGGTTCTGATCTTCAGGAAACATTAGTTAAAATTCAGGCTGAACATTCAGAATCAAGTAAATTTGTGGGTGTGGACTTGAACACAGGTGAGCCAATGGTGGTAGGCGCATGGGATAACTATTGTGTAAAGAAACAGCTTCTTCACTCCTGCGCTGTAATTGCCACCAGCATTCCCTTGTTAATGAGATCATCATGCGAGCTGGAATGTCTTCTCTGAAAAGTTGAATTGAAGCTTCCCTTGTATCTGAATCTTCAAGACTCTACAAAGTGATTCGAGGAAGATAGCTGTGGAATTTTTGTCCAAGCTTCAAGTAATTTTCTTTTCTCATATAAAAAAAGGAGAGAACATTGGACCTATTCAAATTCTGAAGTTCTGAAATTGTAATTACAGTATTTTTTAAATTGCACTGAAGTACACACACATAACAGCAGGTCCTTTTTTACACAGTGAACAGGATGTTTTGCTTTAGCTGCAGTGACATAAAATTACATGTTAGATAAGCATATGTTATCTACCTTTTTATTAAATATTCCTTAAAATCCAAACAAAAAGTCCCCTTGAACCTTTGGAGGGAGCATGACCCCTCTGGGACCTTGATTTGGGGCTTCTAGCCTCCAGAACTGTGTTAGAATAAATTTCTGTTGTTTTAAGTCATCAAGTTTGTGATAATTTGTTACAGCAGCCTTAAGAAACGAATATAGAGAAGGCATAAGTTTACCTAATGGTCTTTATACTGCACTGATCACATAGCAAAAACAAGGCCATGTGATCAAGTCTAAAAATCAAAACCATCAATCTTATATATTTTCAATAAACAATGTAGAGAAGTTGGTACAGGATACTTCCAGGGGAGTTCTGGATTTCAAAGTGCACACTGCATTAGGAATCACTAGCTGGCATATTCCACTCCCATGCTGATCAAGGGTCAGTACCATAGCTCCAGGCAGCCCAAGATATAAGCACAGAGCTACCACGGAATAGCTGCAAGTTAAGCTGTCCTTGCACAATTACACAGTCAGAGAATTATTCTAGGCTCCTGTGGTAAGAACATAATGGAAGAATCAACTTAACCCAATAAGGGTTGACATCCAGATGCATAGAGATCCTTGAAAAGAACTTCTAAGCCTTAATTTCCTCATTTATAGATTATGATCGTTATATTAAATCACCTTCCAGCACCAGCACCTTTCTAATTAAGGACCTGTGGGTAGGTGTATATGGGTCAAGCATAACTTGTCGTTTGGGGGAAAGATGGCTTAACACGTATGTAGGTCCCAGGAAGAGGAAAGCAACCACACTTCTCAAATGTTCAGTTCCTTCCTGTGTCAGGTCCCCAAGACCACCCTCAAGCTTGATGATTTGTTAGAAGGACTCACAGGACTCAAACACTGTTATGCTCACTGTTACAGCTTACTACAGTGAAAGGATATAGATCAGATCAATAAAGGGAGAAGACACAAGAGGTGAAGTATGGGAGAAGTCAGATGCAAGCTCCCAGGTGTCCTTTCCCAGCACAGTTGCATGAGGATGTGCTTAGTTCTTCCAGCAATGATATGTGACAACGTGTATGAAGTCTTGCCAACCAGGGAAGCTCACCTGAGATTTGAGATCCAGGAATTTTATTGGGGGTCAGTCACCTAGGCTCAAAGCCCTCCCACTCCATAACAAAAACAGGTAGGTATTCATCATAAGTCACATCCTTAGGATGAACTTATCTTGTCAAACTGTACAGCATGGGCCAAGACCTCAGGCATACATAAACATTTTGATCAGGGAGATTATTCTAGAAGGTTTGTGTGTCAGCCTTTGTTTCTGAGATTCCACAGCATCTAATATAATAAATTAGCTCAAATGCATTTCTTTTATCTGAATCCCAAGAGTCTTAACAGATACTTTATTATTCTTAATAAATTATTGGTGTCTTGCAACACTACAGATAAAAACATGTGGACAATACTATGTTTTTAAACATTAAAATCCTAAAAACAGTTGGATACTTTAGTGTTTTTCTGATTTTTAGATCAGAGATTTAGTCATATGTCACCTGTCATCCCCTTAAAAGAGTACTGTAACAGATACATGTATATAAAATATAAGAATTTCTGGTTTTATTCTGTCTTTGACAAAGCCGGGATTATATAATACTTTCTGTTTAGCAATTTGGCTTTCACTTATAGCTATATCATGAATATCTTCATTTTAAATGCCTACCAATCTACTTCATTCTTTTTAATGATTGCCTAGTATTCCATTGTATGGATAAATAAAATATATTTAATGAATCTTGTGCTGTGATCATTTGTTTCCCACTATTTGCTATTAAAACAATTCTTCAATGAACATCTCTGAACACACGTATGAGCAGAGCTACAGAATTTGATTCTATGCAGCATGCAGGGATAAATTTTTGTTACTTTCTTCTGACAATAATAAAAAAACAACTCTGCTAGATAGGGAAGCCACCACTTCTCTTATATTTCTCAGGAAACAGTATGTGCTAGAGAACTTCATATCCAATATCTAATTTAATCCTCACGAGAACTACAAGTAGCTTATTACTATTCTTATTTTTTAAAATATTATAATTTTTCTATTTAGGAAATATACATTTATGACAAAATTGGAAAATGTACACATCTGTAAAGAAGAAAATCAACATCACCTATAATTTAACTGTCCAGAGAAAATGTCTATTTCAATGAATGTTCTTTATATGTCTTCTTTCTATGCAGTTATTTTATGTAGTTGAAATTCAGCTTCATACAATTCTGCATCCTGCTTTTTTATTTAATGTTATTACATTTCCTAGGTTACTCCTTCTGAAAGCCATCATTTTTTTAAATGGTGCATAATATTCCATTGTGTTTCTGTGCCATGTGTTATTGGTCTTTTAGTTTACTTTCATTATTTCCTACTACTACAAATTACATGCTGTAAAGGGTCTCTCTGGTGTGTGGAAATTTTTCTGTGCTTCATATTACTTATGAATAGGAACTATTAATGATTTTGAATTACAAAATACACTTTCTTGATTCTTTTTGTCTCTATAGACTTACATACCTTCCATGAGACTAAGTATAAAAATTTGTTTATCAAGAAAGGTTCTTAGGAAAACTTTTCTGAGATTCACTCTAGCAGGTCTTTTCATTTTATTTTTTTCTTTTATTTGATCATATCGTGGGGGTACAAATATTGTTAGGGTTACATATACTGCCCCTGCCACGCTTCCCCCCCCCCCACCGTGCCAAAGCATCAAGCGTGTCCAGCCCCCAGGTGGTACGTACCACTCCCATTATGTAAGTATACACTCTTCCCCTCCTTCCCCCTCCCACCTGCCCACTACCGGATAAAAGTTTTTGGTGGTTTCTTTTTTTGACATTTTGGTTACTTTGTATATCTTTGCCTCTCCCTAAGAAGGGTTAGAGGTATTCCCTTCCCCACCCCCACAATGCTCACCACAACTCCAAGATGTGCCTCTCCCCTACCCCCCGAATCCCTGGTGAACGCTACCACCATTTGAGCACCATAGTTTTAATCAGTGAGTACCAATTTGATGGCGAGTACATGTGGAGCCCATTTCCTGATCTTGTGTCACCTCACTTTGGATAACGGGCTTAAGCTTAATCCAGGATAGCATAAACGGTGCTAGCTCACTGTCCTTTCTTAGAATTGAGTAATATTCCATTGTGAGCATATACCAAATTTTAATTATCCACTCATGAATTGACGGGCACTTGGGTTGTTTCCATGATCTTGCAATAGTGAATTGTGCTGCCATAAACATTTGGGTGCAGATGTCTTTATAATAGAATATCTTATGCTCTTTTGGGTAGGTGCTCAACAATGCTATTGCTGGGTCTAATGGTATTTCTATTTCTAGCTGTTTGGGGTATGCACTAATTTGTAGTCCCACCAGCAGTGTAAGAGTGTTCCTGTCTCTCCACATCCTCGCTAGCATTTGTTGTTTTGGAATTTCTTGATACAAGCCATTCTCACTGGGGTTAGGTGGTATGTCATTGTGGTTTTGATTTGCATTCTCTGGTGACTAAAGGTGTTGAGCATTTTTTTATATGTTTGCAGGCCATTATTCTGTCTTCTTTGGAGAAGTTTCTGTTCATTTCCATTGCCCATCTCTTGATGGGGTTGTTTGATAGTAGGTCTTTTTAAATAATAAACATTAAAACATGCTACGTTTTTAAACATTAAAATAATTTATGCTATCAGTTATATAAAATTATATTCTAATTGGATGCCTACGTGATAATTAAGTATGACTCTCACTTTGTTTCTCTGAACCTGAATACAAATGGAAATTTGCTCATTCTGAAAGTATAATTTTATATAAAAACTGATGTAGAATAAATGTCATGCACTTTATATTTTACATCAATAGAAATTTATAACATCCAATAGCATAAGCACTAGCTATATTTAATGCAAAATGGAAAATTATATTGTCATTACACTTTTAGATTCAGTATACTTTCACCTTAGGCAGATTTGTACATAACTAAGAATTATAATTGATTATAATTTGCCTATAAATAGTAATTATAGGCAATTTCTTGGTACTTAGCTAAAATATAGACATAAAATATTGCTAAAATATAGACATAATAGATATATAAAGTACTACCTTTTTGAAATATAAAATTGTGCTCACAGATTTTAAGATGGAAATTTTTTTAAAAAAGCTAAAATTTCAGCAGCAAAGCTAACACCTACAAGTGTTTTGAGGGAGTCAGGATTTTGTTTTTGATTTGAACTTCTCTTAGGAATTCATGTTTTCCCTGTGTTAATTATACTGAACTGAATGTCCAGGTCCATTCTAGAGCTGATTCAATGCTGCCGAGTGGGTGGTCTTGCAGTCTTCTCTCAAGAGAAGGAAAATAAGAGCTCAGTGAGTCCAGGATAGGCCCATCTCCACAGGTAATTCCATACAAGCCAGTGTAAAACAAAGTGGATTTCTGGTAATAGAAAATCCCAGGGAAGACCTGGGAGGGAATATGGTGCTGGAAGAGATGATGAGGAAATAGTGTCATTAAGTTATGTTGGAAAGAAAAGGTTGCTAGAGTAAATGTCAGAAACCATGGCTGGGTCTGGTGGCTCACGCCTGTAATCCTATCACTCCAGGAGGCCGAGGCGGGTGGATTGCTTGAGGTCAGGAGTTTGAAACCAGCCTGAGCAAGAGCGAGACCCTGTCTCTACTAAAGAGAGAGAGAAATGAATTGGCCAACTAATAATATAGAAAAAAATAGCCAGGGATGGTGGTGCATGCCTGTAGTCCCAGCTACTCAGGAGGCTGAGGCAGAAGGATTGCTTGAGCCCAGGAGATTGAGGTTGCTGTGAGCTAGGCTGACGCCATGGCACTCTAGCCCGGGCAACAGAGTGAGACTCTGTCTCTGAAAAAAAAAAAGACACCAATAGCTCATCCACTTCAGTACTCTTCATAGATCTAACATAAAACAACTCTTCATTACTCAACTCTTACAGTTCCAGAACTTTTTCCACCTAAGATTAATTATTTCTCTAAACCATTCCATCTTCAAAAGCTGCAGCATTTATCATTCATGGTTCTATAAACCTTTATCGAAACTATGTAGACTTTTAGCCCATTCTACATCTAAGTAGAAATGCTATTTCTTAAGTTAGCAATGCACCGAGGAATTTTTTTCTTCTAAAACTACCACTATGTGATCTAAGAATCCTTTATTTTTCTTACATTTTGGGTATTTGCACAAGCCTATTGTAATTCTGTTCATTTCCTTTAGGATTTAATAAACCACTAATGACTATCCCCCCCACTGCAGATACATATAGTTGGCCCTCTAGAACCCTCAAATTCAACCAACCACAGATGGAAAATATTTGGGGAAAAAAACAATAAAAGTAACAATACACCAATAAAACATAATACAAATAAAATCAGAATGTAGTGTAACAACTATTTTCATAGCATTTACATTGTATTAGGTATTATAAGTTATCTAGAGATGATTTAAAGTACACTGAAGATGTGTGTAGGTTATATGCAAATATGCCATTTTATATAAGAAGCTTGAGCATCCATGAATTTTGGTATCTGTGGGGGTCCTGGAACCAATCCCTTGCAGAGAAGGATTACCGTACTCTCTTTTTTGGTTTTGTTTGGTTTTGTTTTGTTTTTTGAGACAAGATCTCACTCTGTTGCCCAAGCTGGAGTGCAGTGATGTGATCATAGCTCACCACAACCTCAGACTCCAGGGCTCCAGAGATCCTCTTGCCTCAGCCTCTCAAGTAGCTGGGACTACAGGTGAACCACTGTGTCTGGCTACTTTTTTATTTTTTGTGGAAATGGGGTCTTGCTATTTTGACCAGCCTGGTCTCAAACTCCTGGCCTCAAGTGATCCTCCCACCTCAACCTCCCAAAGTGTGCTGGGATAACTATACTCTCAAGCTTAAACTTTTTAAATGGAGAATTTTTATGCTCAATTTTAGTACATCTTTTCATCAAGGATTTGAAATGCTTCTTTTTCCTAAATAGTAAAGGCCAGAACATTAGTTCAAAGTATGTATTTCAATTTGCTTCCAATGCTTTTCCTGATGGTCCCTTATGAATACATTTTGGATTATTTTCCTCATAATTGTACTGGGTTTTGACTACTGTCAAACATCTGTCATTTTTCTGCACACTTGTATGACTTTCTGGGGCATTCTTGTAAAGTTTTTATAAATTCCAATATTTAGGAGAGTTTAGTGTCATCTGTAAATTTGAACATTTTGTTGTGCACAAATTTTTCAGCTTATCAATGAAATTATCATTCTAAACATATTGCTGGATACTTCTTTACACAGAGAAGTGACCTATAATTTTTTTTATAATTTAGGTCTTTATCCCAGTGACTCAATATTTAAAAGTGCTTTACTGTGGAGGCTTGTTATGATACATTAATTTATAAAAATATGAATAAATTACATTCTCTGTCCCTTAATCATACCACTTATCTGCTCAGTCCCATGGCATTGGAAGTGGTCAGATATGAAGGAAATCAAAAAATTATGTTTTATTGTAAAAACCATACTTACTATTTTTACCTTTTTCATATTTTTGAAAAATTTTCAGTATGGTACAAAGATATATATATATATACCATTATAGGGAATACTTGCCTATGTGTTTATAGTATGATAGTCCATTTGTGTACTTATAGGATGCACAAGACATGAAGTAATTTCTTCCAAAATTATTTCTTTATTTTCCTTATATGACTTTGTAGTTCTATGTACAGATTAGGTGTTCAATAAATGTTATAAACAATTACTGAGCACCTGCTGTGTATTAGATTCAGCCTAGGTATTGTATACATAAAAGGAATCTAAAAGATTCTTTAGAAAGACAAGTCATTATAAAATAATGTCAGACAGCATATTAAAAATTTTTAAATTAGTAGTATAAGAAATGAATCCAGATGGCAGAAATCATAGTGGAACAAAGTTTTTTCATGGAGCTTTGTGGACAAGTAGTGGCAAAGAGTTGAGATATAATGTATGTTTGATTAAATATAATCTAACTTTGTCTAGCTTAAGAAGAAAATAATTTTGTTATAAGGTGGGGGGGTAGCCCACAGAAATAAAGGAAAGGCCAGAGAACCAGGATCATAAAATGAAAGAAACCAAGAAAAGCTTGGTAGCCAAGATTATAGCTAAGATCATACTTCAAAATAGTCTGGTTAGGATTCTGGTCCAACAACCGTTGAAGACTGCTAGAAACCATTCCCACCACCACTGAGTGGCACAACTATGAATGAATTCTCAACTTTATTTCAGTTATTGTGCCATTCATTCACAATTCAGACTTAGGCAGAAGCATAAAATTGGTGGCACCAAGATTACACATACTAGCAATTGAGCAGGGAGAAAGAAAATCTAACCTTTAGCCTTCTTAATTATCCCCAAATAGAAATGGTTTTGGGGTTGAGCAGTCAAAAAATGACAAAATGCTCACTAGAGACTCCATTTGTTTGACTGTCCAAAATATATAAACCCAATAGTTCTCAAAATAACACTTTTTCCAAAAAACTCTCCCACCTTATATAGTGCAACCATTTTCTCATTTAATTGACCACTTCCTCCCAGTAAGACAATCAAAAGCCTCATAGATTACTTCGTTCAATGCCATATCCAAGATTTCAGGAATTGTCCATTGCTCCCCGGCTCTATAGTAATCCCATCACAATAGCCTGTGACCTATGAATTACATAAAGTTAGCTGATGCCAAAAGTCCTACATCCAATAAGGGAGACATGGAGAAAAAAACAAATAAAAAGGAACACACATGCCACAGGGGGGAAAGAAGTGAGCAGAGGTTATACTTCTTTTTTGATTTTGAAACTGGTAATGATGAGACTCTAGGCTAGTGTTTGACTTATTTTGTCCAATATCTATTCCATGTATGATCCCTTGACTTTCAGCCAGAACTCTAACAAGTATAAGGTTTTTTAATCCAGTAAAGTGACCAAAACCTCATTCCTGAGGGATTCAAGCCTCTACCAGTATAAGGTTGTTGTAATATTCCACTAACTAAATAGAAGAGGCTAACAAGGAAGTAACTCAGGCCTTTGGGGTTTTGTCCATATTCCTTCTGGCTCCCATTATGTTGTAGAAACTCAATTCCTTCTTGGTGCATGGATAATCAATCATATCAGTCAATATCATAACACCAATTTTGCCTCATTGTTCAGTGATATAAGTAACTTGGCCAACTGTGGTCTTAGCTTCCAATCCAATAGTAGCATTGTTGAGTAATCTTATGAAAGTATTTCTCCCTTGAGTATAAAAACAGGCTGCCGATGGAGATGGAAGAAAATGTTTTGTACTTTTTTTTGTGAATGGAATTCTTTGGCCAGAAGCAATATTATGTGAGGAACTTTGATAATAGCCAAGGCAGACCTTGCCAGGCTGAGGCCCACAGGGCATTGGCAGAGAGACGAGTCCTCTTAGGCTAATAACTCTTTTCCTTTGAGAAACAAAGAGGCCTTTTGGAGAATGAACACCTGATCTTGAAACTCCAGGTAATCCCGTGACCCCAGTTATCCGTTCTGAACCGGATGTTATCTGATTCACCTAGTCAAGAACATATTAATAGATCAACTTTGGCACTATTGACATTTTGGACTGGATTATTCTTTCTGATGGAGAGCTATCCTGTGCATTATAGAAGCACCCCTGGCCTATCAACAGCAGCCAGTAGCATCCCCCAATTGTGACAATCAAAAACATTTCCCAAACATTACTAAATGTTTAGCTCAATTGTTAAATTTTACCCCTGGGAGGCACAATTGCCCTTAGTTGAGAACCACTGACACATTTGCACCCTTTGCATTCCATCATCCAAGAGATGTGTTCTGAGCCACTTCTAAGGGCATAAGTTGTGTGATCACATTCCCACACTGCCCTCTCCTATCATACTGCCTTTCTTCATTCAGCCCACAACCTAGCCTTATAAGAGTTTGGTATGGATAATCAACTGATATTGGGAAAAAACTCAAGCCCAATTTATAGATGGTTCTATGTATATGTAACTACCAGCCAAAAATGAGGTGTGTGGGTCGGGGAGGGTGGATTTGCTGTTCATGGGTGGCAGCAAAGGACAGCAAAAGAAAATCTCCCTAGGGAGTACACTTTAAGCAGTTCATATTGTTGTTGTCTCCTTGGCTAGAAGAAATATGGTATGAAATAAGGATTGTGTGTATTCATGAAGAGTGAACTATAATTTAGCTGGATTGTCAGGGGATTGGAAAAGGACTGCTGCCAATTTAAGAAAGGTTGGGAAGGGATATATAGATAGGTCTCCTATAATGGATCCAGTATGTGAGAATATTTCTGAGCTATGTGAATGCTCACAAAAAAGCCCTCACCTCACTGTAAAAGAGATTCTGAATAACCAGGTGGACAAAACCTAAACTGTTTCCTCTGTCAAGCCAATGCTTATGGGAGCAAAAGGTGCCAGGACGGCAGGGTGGATGGAGTCTTTAGATGGAACTGCACTTTCAGAGACTTTCCTAGCTACTGCAGCCTTGCTCTCTTTGCTGCCCTTTCCCTATCCCGCCACCTTCTCTCCCTCACCCCTCTCTTGTTGTGTTCTCTGCCTCTGTCAAGAGCCCTTCCTATTGTATCCTATCATGGAGGATCAGCCAGTTACCTGTTATCTGATAGCCAATTAATTGCATCAGAAGAGGTAGCACTTCAGCAGTTTTGTCCTCACTAGGAGACATATTATAGTCTTAGATATGCTTTCCTTGCCTCTGGCGGCACCACTATTTATGGATTGGCTGAATAATTCATTCATTATCATGGATTCCCACATTGCTCTAGTAAAGGAAGTTAGTACACAAAAGAATAGGTAAGACAATGTGCTCAATTCTCATTTTGTAGACTTACCTCTTATCATGCACCTTATCCGAGGCTATTTCCAAACACTGGATTAATCTACTGAAGACTTAGTAATGAAGCCAGCTGAGAGATAACACTTAAAGTTGAAGTCCTTCTAGAGGCAGTGTGTTTTTATCCAAAGCAGATATTTGATGCTGTTTCTCCCATGCCTGTATTACATGGGTTGAAGAACCAAGAGGCTGACATTTGCTGATGGCTCTATTACCCCCAATGACCCACTCATAAAACTTTTTTCTGTTCTGCTGACTCTGGACTGCTGTTTTAAAACTCATTACTTTATATAACTAGAGACTCGCATCTTGGTAACTATAGTAATATTCTGGTAATAAACAAGGAAGAATTGAATTTGGGGACATAATTCTTGAAACAAGACAATAACTAGTTTAATTAACTCAAAAACTCTTTTAGAGACTAGTCATTAGCCACATGCACACTTATACCCTGCATATCCTTCACAAGTAATTAAATGGAATGTTGCAAGCTACATATAAAGAGATGAGATCATCTGAGTCAGTTTCATAATAGAGATGATTCCAGGTAGTAGGTAACCTCACCTTTATTCATTTTGTTGTAAATGACAAATGCCAATGTGAATAGCAAAGGCCAAAAGAGAGAAATTTGTTGGTTCATGTAACCAAATTTCAAGAATGGCAGGATTGCCACGGGGCTTAAGGGGCCAGAAGAATGCCATTAGCCGGTGTTCATGTCAGTCTTACTCTTTTCCACTGAGCTTGGCTGAACTATGGTTGCCAGCATTTCCTGGGCCTCTATCTTTCCAACTTTATCACACTTTAATTTCAATTTGAAAAATCCTGGGAAGAGATTGGCCTGATTTCAGTCATTCCTGTTGCAATCACTGTAGCCAGAGATGAGAAACTAGGATTAGCCTAGCTTGGATTGGGTAACCATTTTTGGTCAATTGCTTTACATATGGATAGTTTATATTTGGACTATTAGAGAAATAAGGGCAATTTTTCAAAAAAGGGGAGTACTAGTCCAAAAGAAATAGGGTTCCAGGAAAATATCTTACAGATATCTCTTACGTATCTATATTATTAAATATATATAATAGTTTGTAGAAATACATATTCATGTGTTGCTTACTAACAGGGATACATTCTGAGAAATGTGTCATTAGGTGCTTTCATTGTCATATGAACACCATAGAGCGTACTTACATAAACCTAGATGGCATAGCCTACTACCTATAGGTGGGGAACCTGCAGCCTTCTAATTTCAAGATTGTTCTTTTTTATGCATCAAAGGAGACAAGAAAAGTTTCATCTTTTTCTGCTGCACTCCATTTAATAAAAGGATTTGTTCTGTAAAATTTAGATTCAATCAAAAGGCTACACTTAAGGACTTAGAAGGCCAAAGGTTCCTAACCCTCCAGCCTATTGCTCCTAGACTGAAAATCTGTACAGCATGTTACTGTATTGAATATTGTAGGCAGTCATAAGACAGTGGCAAGTATCTGTGTATCTAAACATAGGGACCACCATCATATATGCAATCTGCTGTGACTGAAATGTCATTATATGGCAAATGACTGTACATACACACATATGTCTAGAGTCCACTGTAGTAACTTTCTTAATCATTAGACACAAGGAATCTGGAGGGAGCTATCTAAATTGGTGGGGTTTGGGGGGTGAAGGCCTGGAGGAGTGGAGAAGAGATAAACCGATTTTGTTACTTGTACATTTCTTTGCAATGGAAGAGCCCTTTAGAGTCAAAGGGGTTAGGCAGGAAGGAAGGCAGGGAATAAAAATAGATTCATTGCAACCACCACTCTGGTAAGAATACTTAAGCTATGGAATTGATATTTAGACGTATACATTTACATACACATACACACACAACTACACACTGGTCTATACACTTCAAATAATTTAAATTAGAACAGCATTAGTCATTTCCAACTGAAAGATTTTTGAATAGTAAAAAAATGTTATAGAGTTTTAGAAACCTCATTTACTCAGTAATAACATTCAGGGGAACACACTGCACATATTCATTTCCCACTTAGCCTGAATAAGCAGTTTGATTATACAATGGTTTTCTAATGTTTTTCTGTGGCCAGGGAAAACAGCTTTGTAAATAGTCCATACTTTTAAAATTAAGGTGATTTTCTGAACACTTAAAGTATTTAGTAATGGTGAACAATTAAGGTTTAATACTAAGAAAATAAAAACTAACACCACAATTATAGAAGAACATTTAAACAGGAAAATTATAAAACTATATAAATTATATTATATGTAGTATTTTATATATATCACATAGTTTTATTAGATCTATAGTATCAAAATACCTTTTTTACTTTGGTAACTAAATTTTTAAGATTAAGAACAAACTAGTTCAAACATTTCTACATACAAAAATTCCAAGTTTATATTTATTAAAAACAAAATAAGTTCTGTTGAAGTAACAATATATACACCAAGATAAATATTTGGAATTGTGAAAACAGATACAGTGAACAACTTCAAATTTCTCAATATTTTAGTGACTTAAGTAATTTACCTTTTTCAGTCATTTTATTTGTTAAAAATATTCAATTTTAACCTTAGGTCAATGTGCTTTTTTGCTTTTTCTGAAAGACAGGTATTAGGTTTGCACCACTAAGAAATGATATTTACAGTTGTCTAGATGTAATAATTTTAAAAACATACAAATTCAATATACAGTAGGAAAATATGTTTAAAAAAAACACATAAGGGACTATGCCCCGTAAAAAAAAATAAATGCACCTTCTATTAATACTATGAATATCAAAAACTAAATATTTTGATTTAAAAGTAGCTTCTATAAAATGTTGGCATAGTAGGCATTATTTGCGTTCCTAACGTATAAATATTTGTATCGCAATTAAACAGTAATAAACGTATCTTAGCAAAAAACGTAATACATACATGGAAAGGTAGGCATTGTCCTGTATTCAAGTTTTTGAGTTTGATTTCCATTAAAACGTTTTCTACAATTTTTAAAAACTACACATACAAAAGTAAAAAGATGAGGTAAACACCTTACATTTTTAAAAAAGTACTTAAAACTTAATATTCAGGTATTCCCAATGTCTAGACTCTAGAACAATGCTTTACAAGGTTCTCCATAATGATGATGATTACAACAGATATCTGAACCATCTAATGAACAGTAGGTTTCTTGATCTTCTGAGTAGGCAATGATGTTCTTGCTCGTCATTAAAATCATGACTAAGTTTTGCCAACAATATTGCTTCACGTGGGTTTACATGAGGCACCATGCTACAGTAAGAGCAGCTACAATGCCATTCAAAATTGCCATGCTATAGCCCATGTGGAAAGAATGTCCAGTCAGTTTCCTAGAGAAAAAGGAAAAACACAAATCAAAAAAGAAAAACATAACTTGATATAATAGTAACACCAAAAGTTTTCATTGAAAATACTTATGACCTGGGAATATATTTCCTGAATGTGTACATATTAACATACAAGTTAAAAAAGAATATTGGGACATCTATAGGACCAATAGTGGATAGATTTTAAGTTCTCTGTCAAAAACTGTTCTAGTTAACAAATATGGTTGTGTTCTATTTCATTATTCAGAGCAAAAAGCTGAGTTTCATCCCTATACTTCTTTATTGTGTTTCATTGTCACTATGTGTAGCCATACCCTAATTCTAAGGTATTTAACATCTTGTTATATTACAAACATGTTAATTAGTGTGTTTCCCTGCTCTCTTGTTCTTACTCAGATCTAACTTAAAACACACATTACTTCAAGCATTTGTCCTGTTTATACTACTTTTAGATTAAATGAAGGAACTCTTTCTTTGAGCACATGTCCATGTGATTGGTAAATCAGCTTATGTCTTTCAGACATTTCAGTTCTCAACCTAATAGGTTACTTAATTGAAAGTGGTTTTCAATGAGTTCCTAGGAATTAGCAAAGACACATCTCATGTGTTTCTTTAATCTTGTAACAATTTTACTACCTTTTCTTTCTTAACATTCTTCTCACTAAATGAATTGCAATACTATTTGTTTATCTTAATAAAAATAAAATACACTAAAAAGGAAACAAGGTAGTGTCCAACTGGCATTTGCTGGAAGGCAGAACAGAATACTCTCCTCATTGGAGCAATCCAAATTGAGGACATAGAGGAAGAAGGCGCACTGGGAGAAGTAAAAGCCAAAAGTCAAAAGCAATAAGGGCTCTGAGAGGGTCATCAAATGCATATCCTCTCCTCCTTTACTAGAAGAGACCAAAGCCAGGGAAGTACTCAGATCTGAATTAACACTTGAAGAGTATCTCAGAATAATGACTCTAGTTCCATAAGATCTGTGACAGAAAGTGAAGAAGATACACTCTTCAAAGAACAATCCCTTTGCATTCATCTGAAGCTACATAAAACCTTGATGATTCCTGATGGTCCCCTGTTCTGGCCCATGGGAGTTATTATTTACTCTTTCCACTCAATCTTTCCTCACTGAACTAGGGCTAGTTTAAGATGCTTCTCACATGCTATTAAGGGTTAATCTACCTAGCTATATTACCTACTACACGGTAAAATAAGTACACTAAATGCTTTGCCCCTTTAAAAAAAGAAATTCTTCAAACACATATTGATTAGTGAACAGCATTATCATGCATTGTAAAAAAAAAAAAAAAACCAACTTAGTGATGATCTGAGAAACTTTTAAGTTAATATAGTCAGTCACCCATGTCCATGGGTTCTGCATCCACAGATTCAACCAACCACAGATGGTATATATTCAGGGAAAAAAAATCTGCATCTAAACTTAACAGGTAGAGACTTTTCTTGTGTGTTAGTATATATGCAAATACTGTGCCATTTTATACAAGGCACTTGAGTATCTCCAGCTTTTGGTACCTGCATGGGGTCCTGGAACCAATCCCTCATAGATACCGAGGGATCACTGTATTCACCAAATGAAGTTAATCATGGACCAGGGTTTTCCAGAGTAGTTTTATTTTATTAGTTTGTGATCCCTGCAATTCCACAAAAATAGAAAAATGTCTAAAGTCCAGTTTACAAAACTTATCTACAATGATGGTATAACTGAATATACATGCTCAAATGCTCAGCGACCCTTACTAATAAGCAGGCAAAGCAATGTATTTTAAAGGCAATGAAAAAATGTTCCAGGGCAGGCGTTCTTAGTCTTTCTACCATCTCAAATGCACCATATTCCCACTGGCGACATTGCAGCAAGTGTCACACATTACTGTGAGGAAAAGGACTTTAATCTTTGAAGAATCACTTGCTTTAAAGTTTCTTTTCAACATATTTTTACTATGATTTCCCTCTTTGGGGAAAGACACAGACAACCCTGGGCAGGTTTTCTCTCTCATGGCCCTAGTTTGTGAACTCTGAAATCCACTTAATAAAGACCAAAGGCAACATGGTTCTCCTCTGTCAAAACCCTTCACTTATCTCTGATAGAGGATTTGTTTTAAATTGACTCAAATATAATGAAAATACTATCTTTGATTAATGAATTTAATATCTTCAATAAATGAGGATTAAATATAGTGTCTATATGCCAATGTGTACCTATACATACATCTACTTTTTAAATTAAAGCATGCCAGTAAAATGCAAATGTCTAACATTTGTATACACGTCAATGAATCTTTACCACGCTACACACCCTTATGTACCCACTATCCACATCAAGATAGAGAACATTCCAGCACCCCAAAAGTCTCCCTTGTAAATACCCAACTTACCTCCCCCAAATCTTAAGGTAACTGCAATACTATTACCATGATTGGTTTCACTTATTCTTGAAACTCCATCTACATGGCATTGTACCATATGCATTTTTCTGTGTCTGGCTTCTTTCACTCAATATTGTGTCTGTGAGATTCATCCATGTTATATGTAGCATTAGTTTGTTCTTTTTTATTGAGTATATAAATATACCAAAATCTATTACCCATTCTACTACTGATGGGCATTGGGTTGTTTCCAATTTGGAGCTCCAATACACGTCTTTGGTGAGTGCTGGGCATTGGCACTCATTCCTCTTAGATGGATCCTAGGAATGGAACTGCTCAGTTATACGGTAGATGTAAATTTTGCTTTAGTAGAAAGCATGAAACATTTTCCCCAAAATAATTTTACCAATTTACACTTCCGTCAGCAATGTATGAGAGTTTTAGTTGTTCTACATTATCACCAACACTTGTTATTATCAATCTTTTAAATTTTAACCATTTTAGTTGGGTCTGCAGAGTATGTTGTTGTGGGTTTAAAATTTATTTTTCTGATGACTAATGTACTTATTGTACATTCAGATATCTCCTTTTTTGAAGTTCCTGTTCAAGTCTTTTGTTCAGTTTTGGTTTATGGAGTTCTTTACATATTATAGATAAAAATCCTTGGTTAGAAATATGTATTGTAAATATGTTCTTCTGGTTTACAGCATGCTTTTTCACTCTCGTAATAAGATCTTTTGGTGAACCCAAGTTCTTAATTTCAATAAAGTCCAATTTAACAATTAAAAACAAATGGTTAGTGCTTTCTTTTTGTGGCTTTTTCAATAAATCTTTGACTATTTCAAAGTTATGAAGATATTCTTTTTCTGAAAGAACATTTATTGTTCTTTTGATATTTAGGTCTAAAATTCATCTCAAATTAGTTTTTTTATATTGTGTAAAGTAGAGGCTAAGGCTCATTTTATTCCTTATGAATATCTGATTGTTCCACAATTTATTAAAAACACCACCTTTTTTTCTCATTGAATTGCTGTGGTGTCACTGGAGTCACATAACTATATATGTGTTGGTCTACTTTTGAACTTACTTTCTATTCTTCTGGTCTATTTGTCTATCCCTAAACCAATATCACATTGTCCTGATTATTATAGTTTTATAGCAAGTCTAAGTCTATACTAAATGTAGGTTTTTTAATTTTGTTGTACATTTTAAAAGGAACTAATACAAACCACAAACATCACACTTAAAGGTAAAATAATAGAGGCATTGCTATTAAAGGCAAACAAGATAAGGATATGTGCTATCAATGCTACCGTTTCACACTGTTCGGAGATTTTAATCAATGCAAAAAGAAAAGAAAGAAGTTATACCATGAGACAGAAATAAAGTTTTTTTTTCAGATGATATAACTATATACTTAAAAAATTCAATAGCTCAACTTGAATTTAGCATATGACTGGAAGGATTTTTAGAGTAAAATTTTAAAAATCAACAACTTTTCTATCTACTGTACTAGCATTAGCCAATTCAAAAATTTTATGCTAAAAGATTCCTTATAATAGCAAAGAAAAACTCCAAAATCTTAGAAATGCAACTAACAGTAATGTGCAAGATTCACATAACCATAAAGAGTAAAAGTTGGGATTCCTAAATATGGATTTTATTATGCTCAGATAAAGTTCTTCTCTACTGTAATATATTTCTGAAATCAAAATGGAAATAAATGGATAATATTGTTCAGTAAGAATAAAATGCCTTTGGAAATGCAGTTACAAAGAAGGGCTCATTATAATAGATCTACTTCCATATTTTAGAAGATAAGTTATACAAAAGGTATTATCTTGTTCTGGGTCTAAAGAATTCCTTTCTAACAATAAAGAATACTATAATGAAATACTTATGTGGTCTCTGTTAGTGGTTAAGAGTTCAAGCTCTATCATTAGACAGACATGAGTTGGAGTGCCAGCCTTGCCTCTCACAAGGGGTATGAAGATAGAAAATTGTTTGACTTCTTTGACCTTCAATTTCCTTCTCCATAAAATGGAAACAAAATAGAACCTACCCTCTAAAGTTATTGTGAGGATCGGGTGTCTGGCATATAGCAAATGATCAATAAATCTTAGCTATATAGTATCGAAAAGAAAGCTTAGCTACAGAAGAGATTTTTTTAAATTCTTTTCATCATCTACTTTATTTCTCTTTTCTTTTTAAACAAAACACCTAAACTCACTTCAAAACTAAAACAAAGAAACAAACAAACAATAATTATACAAACAAACCCAGGAGGTAGATGGAAAAAAGGGATGGGAGATTTATAGGTTTGTTTAAGTAGGTATATGTTTCTGCTTTATACCCTCTTCCTACTTGTTCATGATCACTTCTCCCTTTATAATTCGTCAGAAAATGTAGGCTCCCATTATTTATATCCAGATTTTGTACTGTGAAAACGTAATGCCTAGCAATATATTTATATTAATATTTAATAGAAACTTGTAAAGTGAATATATCATAAAAGAATTATATCTTAATTATTTTCATTCTTCAGTAATAGAATACATTTAAAATGTAAGATTCACATGCATTCAATAACTCTGGCGATTTAACTGACTACACTCATACTTGTGAACCACAAATTAAAGCACCGAATAAGCAGCTGCCATAAGTTCCAAATAAATTGCTTTTTTTTTTTTAATTTAAGAGATAGAATAACAGATTTAACCAGGTCTCTTGTTTCAGGTTGTTTATTGTTTTTATGCTTGCTAGCCTTGGTTAATATGAACTGAATCTCTATACCATAGTGACAAATACCAGACTCCACTGGTATTTTAACAGTCTTCATTCCATACCATATTTATTCCTAAATTTCCTTTCCTTCACATGTATTCTCACATTTCAAAAA
Source organism: Mirza zaza (assembly GCA_008750895.1). Taxonomy (NCBI): domain Eukaryota; kingdom Metazoa; phylum Chordata; class Mammalia; order Primates; family Cheirogaleidae; genus Mirza; species Mirza zaza. The sequence goes on from VSMD01107336.1 coordinate 34,257, forward strand.
CAATTTTATGACCGAATTCTTATAATTTAAAATAGTAACTTCATTGCCAATTGATACTGCTCTAAGCAGAAAACTCTTGGTACTTGCCAGAATACAAAGTTATATTAAAGGCTCATATTAAGAACCAATTGGCTATTTGTTTCTGTGTCTGACCCAGCTCAGTGGGAGAAAGGTTGAGCTAGTTGGTACTAATCTAATCCCCCTTTACACATCTGAGCTGCCTTTTATTTCTCATTCTATCCCTAGCCCAGAAATTTCTAATTCCTAAAGAATTTTAAGGTGTATAAGGTTTGTTTGGAGTAACTACCAGTTAGTTTTTATTCTGGAATCAAAAGTTCTTAACCCCAAACCTGAAGTTTGAAAGAAAATACTAAGCAAGACCATATTTCAATTACCTCCAAAACACTCCCTTTTATGTTTCTTTTATAAACACAAAACTATGTAACTCCTTTTGTATCCTTTTGTCCTAAAAATTACTTATTAGAAATTGCTTAAAAGAGGACAAATTATGTGTATGTCAATGAACTTTACCAGTGTTATTTAAGAAATAAGGGTTAGAATTTTAAAAAGAATGCATCCCTGATTTCACTTCTTTGCTATGTCTCTCCTTAAGAAAAAAAAATAACACAGATCACATTCAACCCTTATTATCTATTCTGAAGTTCTTCACTTTAAAATTTTCTCAATTCTTTTTTCACTCAACAAAATTTACAGAATGAATACTCTATATCAAGGCATTATATTAACATTATATATGAGAGAGAAATGAGTAAGAATCAGTATTGCCCTCAAAGATAACAAAATCTAGTGACATAGTGGGCTGTTAAAGTTTTAAAGAGAGCATTACTGGAATATAAAGTAGCTGCTCAGCTTGTAGAAGTGACAAAATTTTAAAAAAGAGTTAATACCTGAACTAAAACTGAGTATGAGAGATTTAGAGTTCTAAACAAATAACTGTATGTATAGAAGCAAGAGATAATGCAGAGCATGGGAAGGTTGTTTGGTATGATTACAGTGAAGGATCTGGAAAGCTAACTCTCTCTTCATCAGGGTCTAATCATGGCTCTATTTACAGGACTATTTTAACCTACCTGATAATCTAATTCTCCATTTTTAAAATGAGGATAATAATGGCTGTCATTAGTGTTCTAGTGAAAACTAAACGAGATAATAATTATTAACAAGTACTTGTTGCAGTACCTAGAATTTACTTGAGCACACACTCATTAAGACAATAAATGTTAGTCATGATTTTTGGTCCTTGACTGGTTGGAGTTACTGAGGGAGAAGGAAGAATTGAAGGTGATGCCAGATTTCTCACTGGAGTTACTGGTTGGATGAAATACTATTCACTGTGATAGGGAACCCATGAGACGAAACAGGTTGGTGGGAAATGGGAAATAATAGAATCAATTTTAGCTATGTTAAACTAGAAATTTCTAGTGGGACAATGAAGTAAAAATTCCCAGTAAGCAATAGGAAATATAAATGAAAATCAAGAGAGAGGTTCTCAAAGACAGTCATAAAGAAAAATAGGAAGAGAGTAGTGTCATAGAAGGAAGACAAACATTTCAAAAAGGAAGAAACAATAAATTTCAAATAACAGATTGAATAAATGAAGATTAAACTTCATAGTTAATAGGACTGCAGTGAATTCAAAGAGAAAAAATTTAGTGTAGGGGTGACTGCAGACACCTGTGGAAGCAACTGCAGTCACTGGGGAAGCGAGACTATCTTTTTCTTCTCTAGTCTTCCAAGGTACTTAGATGTGGACAGGAGGGCAGCTGAGCATGAGAATTTTTTTTTTTATTATAGGAGAAACTTGAATGTTTTAAAAAATCCTAACAAGAAGACTGGATACAAAGGGAAACATTGAAGACATATGAAAAAGGGAATGGGGTGGGTGGTGTGGTTAGTGGGATCTAGAGCACAAAAGGTAAAATTAAGTTTGGGCGGGTAGAAAGGACACTTCATCCTCTGAGATAAAAGGAATGGGTGGAGATGATGGCTGGGGTTATATGGTGAGTTTGTAATAAGAGGAAGAAGGAAGTAGATGAAGTCCCTTATAAGTGACCTCTTAGTGAAACTAGAAGTGAGGGCCATTGAAAACAAGAGTTCATGTGGTAAAGATTTGGAAGAGCTGCGGAAAAAAGTAAAGGGATGCAGTTGGATGGGTGGATTGATAGATGGATCACACTAGCTGAGATTCTGCCTCAGACTATGAAGTTGTGAACTCTCCTTACTCAGATCTTAGTTTGGATCAACTCTGCTTTGTTTTCCT
>VSMD01107357.1:0-20018 GCA_008750895.1 Mirza zaza
TTTTGCCAAAAATGACCACATTTGGTGCTTCACAGAAGCCATGAGGAAAACGAAGTACAATTCCTACGTGTTTTCATTAACTGAAAATATTGGTGACTGGCAAATACAAAGTTTTACTAAAAATCATAAAGAAAACCTGGCTTAGGAAAATAAATTCCTTGTTACCAAGGAATTTAAAATTCTTTAAAATGATCCTGTCTACAGATTAAACTGCCAGTCATTCTGGTCATTGCTCAGTGGCAAAGACAATCGTTTCCCGAGTGGAATCTGCTCTCCTCCCTCCTCTGTGAAACCACACGCCACCCTCAGGCTACAGACCCAGGCCACTGCCTGCTTCCTTGCTGTACCCCAGCTGCCATCAGGGTGGAAGGTGTGCAGTGCATTCTCGGGCATGACACCCACCTGGTGCACAGCACAGAAAGAACATTCACTGAACACCTACTATATGGCTATTGCAATGCTAGGAACTTCTCATGAGGTATCTCATTTTGAATTCAGACCAATGAGTTATACACATTATGACTGTTTCCATTTGCCCATTAAAAAATTGAGGCTAAGACACCTTACTTAGTACTTGTTCCAGTACACAAGCCCACACAGTTAAAGTCCAACAGCCTAGTGGTACACACTCACCACTACCCCACACCGCTTCCTCTACAATGCCACCCACTAAAAATTGGATGGTCACAGACATGCTTCAAGCTCGGGGCTGAGGGGTGAGGGGAGTGGGCCTCAGACCTGAGAGCAGCCCAGTTCCACAGAACTTCCTCTGATGATGGAAATGTTCAGCACTGTCCAATACGGTACCCACTGGCCATACATAACTAATGCAACTGAGGAAACTAAATGTTTACCTTATTTAATTTTTATTAAATTTAAACAGAAAAATGTGGCTCATGGAGACTGTACTGGATGGTGCAGCCTTAGAGTTTAAGATGAAAGACATTTTCTCATGTCAATACAGAACAGGAAATAAAAATTGGTGAATACTCCAAGAGACATACAGATGAAGTCTCCTTCTTTAAAAATTCAAGGAAGAAGACATTACCTATAGTTGCAAAAAATCAAAGTGGATGCAACCACATCAACATAGGTGATGGAACAATAAGAGTTTTCTAAGCAGAGGGAGCAGCAGAAACAAAGGAAAGAGACTGCATGAGATTCAGTTATATTATTTCTCAGCATGGTCACTCTTCCTCTTTCCTTTAAACCCCCAAAAATACTGATAAGACCTGAGTTTTCAAGAATTCATATAGAATCTCTACATGTATAAGTGGGATGAAAGAAAACTACTCCTGGGACTCAGGAAATCAGCATTTTTATCCTGGCACTACTACAGATAGTTTAGATGGGTTGTGACAGTCATGTACCTCTTAAAGCCCAGTTTTCTTAGCTGTAAACAAGATACTTACTTAGGTGCCCTTCTCACTCTAGTATTCTGTGGTATTGAAATGATACATCTTAAAATGTTTTAAAGTGTTTCAAAATTAATACTTACAATAACAACCAAACATTTCAATTGAGAACCTCTATGTTTAAGAATAATTAGTACTTTCATACCATTGTATCCTAAGAATACATTTCCATTACTATATTACTAAGCTGATATTCATTCTTATTGTTAAGAATAAAACTTGGGAGGAATTAAGGGCCATAAAGACTTTGAAAAGAATTTACTAGATATTAAATGTTTTAGAACAAGTTTCAAAATGTTAAATTGATAAACAGAAAGCAACAGCTTGATGAAGAATTACTATTCCCTTTTAGAGTGTGTAAAGCCTGTAAGATAAAAGATGTTAAATACAATTTAATTCACTCTGGAGTACAGTTAAAGAGATATGATGGATGGCAGGTTGTCTTGATCTTTTCCATCAGTTAAATTATGATAGATGAGTGATGTTTGCTGCTGAATTTCCAGACAGTGTCTGTGTTTGAACTCCCTGTCTTTATCAAGAGTTTCCAATCAACAATTGTTCTAAATCCATCTCCATCAGACCATTGTGACATTCAGCAATTATGATAAAGGGGAAGGCCAGTGAACCTTACAGAATAAGTCCCTCGGTACCGTGTGATGTGAAGTGCAATCAACATGTCAGGGAAGCAAAACTGTCTCAACAAATCTGCAGTATTTTGCACTCTGAAGTATGCTTTCTAAGCAACCCTCTCCCCACCAAAGGAAAAAAAATGTTTCTGGCTCTATAATTACTTTTCTTTTAGGGAAGGAATTTACTGGTATAGAAATTCCACACTTCATGTTTCCTGAGCAATGCAACAATCATAGATAAATGACTTTTAATTACCTTTTGTAAATTTGAATGAAAAGTGATACAGACTAGCTAAACTGGATAATCCAAGAATAACTGTTTGGCCTTTAGATAACAATACAGGTGTTTGTTGAGTGCTGTGTGCATTCGGCACATTTATGTTTCTAATTACATGTGGTTGAAAGTAATACAGACACCTCTCTGCTGCCTCATGAAAACACTAACTTACATCTTGGAGAGGTAGTGTAGGAATTCTAAAAGTACAAGAAGACATCCTTGTGGGAACATAGAAATGGCTGGCCATTTAACACTCAGATAGTTTAAGATAATAATTTATGCACCAAAATTCTAAATAAGTTTTTAGTTCTCAAAAGAGAAAAAGTGAACATGACATAGCCGGTTTTCAGCATCAATCATCCTATGGTGATTTCCTGTGAAAAATCTGCGACTAAAGATTTGTTAACATTATCATGTACTTCAGCATAATGTTGAGAGTCCACTTTCACTTACCAGGGCCCATTTGCTCCTTATGAGACAAATTTTATTACATAATGCCAAACATTTATAATAATGTGATCCTCCATACCTACACAATCCAAGGTCAATGTTAAAATGAGGATTCAGGCATAACAAAGATTTAGGGTCAAAGCAGAATTTTTTTTCTTAAAATATTTGATAATTGAAAGGTATTCCATATAAGCATTAAAGTACATATAGAGTATATTTTTCACACAAGGACTACACCAGAGACAACTTCAACAACATATACTATCCAAAAGCTTGATTTTAACTCATTACTTTATCACTAAAATAAAATCAGACTAAGATTTAAATTTATATTAGCCTTATATGGTTCTATATAATTAGATTTTTTAAATCCTAGAAGTTTTAAAAAATCAAAGTAGCTAATGAGGATAACAACTGAAGTAATAAACTTAAATATGTGTTTTGGAATGATAAGGAAAAAACAACTGTGACTGGGTCTAGGGCTTACAATATGGCAAGTAAAATGAAGAGTCCCAAAGCCATTTTTAATTATGCTACTTAAATGAATGCTACTATTTCCTTTTGACATAAACTCTATCTTGACTATGTTCTTTTAAGTGTTCCATACTGTTTTTTTTTTTTTCTTTCAGCTTTACTGCAAAATAAATGCTATTTAAAATACACTAGAGCCGGGCGTGGTGGCTCACGCCTGTAATCCTAGCACTCTGGGAGGCGGAGGCAGGCAGATTGCTCCAGGTCAGGAGTTCGAAACCAGCTTGAGCAAGAGCGAGACCCCGTCTCTACTATAAAATAGAAAGATATTAATTGGCCAACTAATATATATAGAAAAAATTAGCCAGGCATGGTGGTGCATGCCTATAGTCCCATCTACTCAGGAGGCTGAGGCAGTAGGATCGCTTGAGTCCAGGAGTTTGAGGTTGCTGTGAGCTAGGCTGACGCCATGGCACTCACTCTAGCCTGGGCAACAAAGAGAAACTCTGTCTCAAAAAAAAAAAGTAAAATACAGTAGAAATTCCTCCAATTGTAAAGAATACTCCACTCAAGGACTGGCCTAGGGCACAATTCTATAATCTATCCTGAGAAGATTATCTACTTCTCCACCCAAAGGGGGATTCCATTAGCCTTGAATCAGCAACACACAAGTACCTTTGCAAAGTCCTGGGTTAAAAAAAATAATAATAAGTGATAAGTAAGGACCATTTATTTATTACTTGACGTACAACAGAGGCCAAAGCATTTCATTCAGGAATACCTCACATAAAAAGTTGGAGGAAAATTATTTTTCAAAACATTAGTGGCTAGATTCTTGATGATCCTCCAGTCTCTTAATTATGAAAATACATCTAAATTGAGAAAGAGTTCACAAATAGTGTTAACACAGATCAATAATTCCTGTCTCTATCAATTAAAATAGAGAAAGGCTGCTATTTTGGATTTTAGAATGTTATGGAAAACTGAAATAATTAAATATACTGGAAATACTGTAAGTATGAATAAAGAGTCATATTCTTAAATATCAAAACATCTGAGTTACTTATCATCTTGTATTATGGTACAAAATAACTGAAACAGGAAGAACCTGGAGAAGCCTTCAAAGAACAGGCCTGAGACTAGAGACAAGAAGATTTGGGTTCTAATCCCAAATTTATTACTCATATTTACTGATTCTGTAGCCTAAAGCAAATTACCTTAAACTGTGATGCCTTCGATTTTAGTACCTATATCATAGAAATGGTTGTAATACTACAGTGCTATTTTAGGGATTACATGAGAAAACATTTGTAAAACACCTGGCCTAGTGCCTGGCACACAGGAGATGATCCCAAGCAATAGATGTTTTCAACCACTTAACATAATTCTTTGTGGTTAGATTTCTCACATTTGGACTTGCTGCAAAATTGCAAATGTTTAACGCAGCACATAGGAAAACTTATTTATCCATTCTCAAGTTATTCTAGAAATAAAAGCCAAACACATACTCACTTTCCCACATCCAAATTTGGGAGAAATGATAATTTAGCTGTTTATTTGGACTTCTATGTCTGCAAAACAGCTTTCCAACATAAATTCCAATTTGACATTCCATTGGCTTGCCACAAAAAAATCAGTTACTTGGCTGTCTCTCAAAAGACTTCACTAAATACAGCTATGAAACTTAATGAGAAAAAAATGGGAATATACAACTAAGGAAAAATGTATCTGAGTATACACTTAAAATGATTAACAATTAATACTGAAGACAATATATTTTCCTTATAAGCCAAAATAATTTAGTAAAGAATCAAAGCAATCTTTTGAGGTTAAAAGTATCTTCTTGATAAGAAAATATATTGAAAATGTAATCTCAATGCACACATATACAAAACACTAGCCTTTTCTCATAAATATCTTGTCATATAATAGAATTAGAGGTGAAGCTGGTCTCACAAGTTAGTCATAATCCCTCCCTTCAAGTCTCCCTTCTTACATATCCCTGATTACTGTTCACCCAGCATTTACTTACATACTATCAATGATGGGAAGTCCTTACTTTTCAAATCACCCATTCCATTATTTCACAGCTCTAATTGATAGGAAGCTCTTCATTAAAACTTCATATAGCCAACTAATCTTTGACAAAGCAGACAAAAACATATACCAGGGAAAAGAATCCTTATTCAATAAATGGTGCTGGGAAAACTGGATAGCCACATGTAGAAGACTGAAAAAAGACCCACACCTTTCACCTCTCACAAAAATCAACTCACGCTGGGTAATAGACTTGAACCTTAGGTGTGAAACTATTAGAATTCTAGAGGAAAATGTTGGAAATACTCTTCTAAGACATTGGCCTAGGCAAAGAATTAATGAAGAAGACCCCAAAGGCAATCACAGCAGCAACACAAATAAACAAATGGGACCTAATGAAATTAAAAAGCTTCTGCACAGCCAAAGAAACTGTCAAGAGAGCAAACAGACAACCCACAGAATGGGAGAGAATTTTTGCAAGCTACACATCCACTAAAGGGCTGATAACTAGAATCTATTTAGAACTCAGGAAAATCAGCAAGAAAAAAATAAAACAACCCTATCAAAAAATTGGGCAAAGGACATGAACAGAAACTTCTCAAAAGAAGACAAAATAATGGCCAACAAACATATCAAAAAATGTTCAACATCTCTAATCATCAGGGAAATGCAAATCAAAACCACAATGAGATATCACTTAATTCCAGTGAGAATGGCTTTTATCAAAAAATCCCCAAACAACAAATGCTGGCATGGATGCGGAGAGAGAGGAACACTCCTACACTGCTGGTGGAACTGCAAACTAGTTCAACCTCTGTGGAAAGCAATATGGAGATACCTCAAAGCAATACAAGTAGATCTACCATTTGATCCAGCAATCCCACTACCGGGCATCTACCCAAAAGATCAAACGTCACTTTATGAAAAAGACACCTGCACTCAAATGTTTATAGCAGCACAATTCACAATTGCAAAGTTGTGGAAACAACCCAAGTGCCCATCAATTCATGAGTAGATTAATAAAATGTGATATATGTATACCGTGGAGTACTACTACTACTAAGCTTTAAGAAACAATGGTGATATAGCACCTCTTGTATTTTCCTGGATAGAGCTGGAACCCATTCTACTAAGTGACGTATCTCAAGAATGGAAAAATAAGCACTATATGTACTCACCAGCAAATTGGTATTAACGGATCAACACCTAACTGGACATACAGGAGCAACATTTATTGGGTGTCGGGAGGGTGGGAGGGGGGAGGAGGGGATGGGTATGTACAACCACAATGAGTAAGATGTGCAACATTTGGGGGATGGACACGCTTGAAGCTCTTACTAGAGGGGGGAGGGGGGCATGGGCTATATATGTAACCTTAACACTTGTACCCTCATAATACCCCAAAATAAATAAATAAATAAATAAATAAATAAATAAATAAATAAATAAAAATAAAACCATCAGGAAATTCTAAACAACAGGAAAAAAAATGTTCTACCACTGATATATGTGTAATAAGTTAACTTAAAAAGTCCACATCTAAAGATATGAACTGCTGTCAAGGCTGGTAGCCTGTATTTTTCACTTATTTACTTTACGTGACTTTGATCTACTATTCCAAGATGGAATATAACAATAGTTATAGTCCTTTATTTGTAAAAGAAAAAATAATAGGAATAACAGAGTTGCATTAAATATCATGAAACCTTAGGTTGAATAAATAGAAACATAGTGTCAAATTCAAAGGCACTGACAGCCCCTGTGTACCCAAAATAGGATGCCACATTAGAATCCAAATTGTAACACTACTCTCCAAAAGAGCACAATGGTAAATCAGCTGACTTCCAAAGAATGGTCATTCCCATTCTTGAGAGCTTGAGAGATGGCAAAATATGAGACTCAACTGAGGACCTAAATAAATTTAGTTTGGTTAGTAGGTTGAGAAGCGAGGTAAAGATACATAATTCATTTACTCAATAAACCTCTCCTGAAGACCTTGTATGTAAAAGCACTGTACAGGTCAAAGATTAGTCATCCTTATATTTGAAAGGCTTTCACAGCTAAAAAATTAAAAATAAAATGATATCACCTACAACCCACAGAATGGGAGAAAATATTTGCAAATTGTGTCTGATAAGAGACTTATAACCAGAATATATAAAGAAATTTTAAAATTCAATCAGAAATAAATGACCCAACTGAAAATAAGCAAAAGATCTGAAAAGACAGCTCTCAAAAGAAGATATACAAATGGCCAAAAACACATTAAAAGATGCTAGTCATCATTAGGGAAATGTAACTCAAATCCACAAAGAGCACCACTCCACACCCATTAGGACAGGGAGAATAAAAAATATGGACAATAACAAGACTTGGCAAGGATATGGAAAAATGTAACCCTGATATATTGCTGGTAGACAAGAACCATGCAACTTCTTTAGAAAAGTCTGACAGTTCAAAGTGATAAACATAAACTTGCTATATGGCCCAGGAATTCCTCTTCTATGCAGGCACACAAAAGAAATGAAACTATATATCCACACAAAATCTTACACACAAATATTCATAACAGAATTATTCATTAATAACCCAAAATGGAAACCAGCTGTCCACAAACTGATAAGTGAATAAATAAAACATGGTATATCCACACAATACAATATTATTATTAAGCTATAATAAGAAATGAAGTACCAATACATGCTACAACATGGAGAAACTTTGAATACAGTATGCTATGTGAAAGAAGCCAATCACCAAAGACCATGTACCATACAATTCCATTTATGTGAAATGTTCAGAACAAGCAAATCTGTATAGACAGAGAATATAATAGTAGCTGCCTAGGGGTCAGATTGTGGGGTAGAAATGGGCATTGATTGATAATGACTACAAGGTTTCTTCTGGGGGTGATGAAAATGCTCTAAAATTATATTGTAATGATGTTTGTACAATTCTTTGAATATACAGAAACCAATGAACTGCACACTTTAAGTCTGTGAATTATATGGTGCGTGGATTCCATCATTTAAAAGTTGCTAAAAAAGAAGACCAAAACAAGTGACTCTCTCTACCATTTCAGTAGGAAGACATAAATATCAATGCTTAGAAGAATTAGAAAGTTAGATTTCAAATACAACTCTAAGATACTACCAGTCTATGTAACTGATAAATGTATGAAGAAAATGAACCTAAACATTTTAATTGCAACACTTACTTTTCAATAAAAAGAATATTACTATAACAGTAAACAATTTAAAATTTTAAAAAGAGCTAGAGTAATATCACCCTATAAATTTTAAACTTCATTTTGAATATCTGTATGTATTGGGAAGAGCCAACAAATCTTTAATACTGCTTTCTTAATCTCTGCTAATTTCTGGCTTGGATTGAACAGTGAGCTACCATCAGTCTTCCTCCCTTATGTATTTGAGTGTAGATCCTCTGACCACTGGGAATTGTATACTTTCTATGTACCTATAATGGGGTTAACAATAATAACAGGCTCATAACTAGATTCTGAAAAGTCTTTCCAGGGAAGGTCAAGCAACTGCTCCTTGTGGAAAACCAATGTTGTAGGGATAATGCTATATACCAGCAGTCTACAGGTGTGCTAATGGTATAAATTAATCAGTCTTCTTTTTAGGATAGTAACTACTTGCCAGGAGCCAGATTTCTCATAGACTTAGTCTAATTTAAATCAAGTTTTACTGGGTCCATGTTGTTGATTTTTTATTTTAAAATTAGAAGTGGGAGAAAAAAACAAAGTCATTTTTCCAACAATAGAAACCATCATGACTGTCTTTGTATCTGCAATTCCTAACATGACAGTTGACTAAAACAGAAAATATAAGAAGAAAGAAGCTTTATAAATATTACAATAGTGTACAGAAGAATTTTGGGACAAAAATTTAAAAAGTGTTACTACTTTCCATTCAACAGACACGTACTGACAACTGGTATGCCAGGCACAGCACCTGAGCCTGGAGGATCACACTTTTTGGAGTTTATATCATATGCTAAAAAAAGAGAAGGAAATTACTATAGTACATAGAAGATATATTAGAGTTAAGTTTCATGTAACTGAAAATCATTAGGAATTCAGAGCAGGTCACTTTTAGAGGGTGTTGGGAATAATGCCTTGAGGCACAGCACACTAATTTCAATTTCAATCGCTAAAAGATATTTTATCAGGAAGCTTCAGAAGCAGAATTTGTAACAGGAAAATGAGTGCAAGTTGTTTATTTGGGAAATGCAGGGCGTACAGAAGGTAAAAAAGTGACACAGGAGGGAAAGGCAGCCAAGAACGGGTGCTTCCAATGGGCCTGCCCTCTAGGGAACGGGAGCGTGCAACCCTGAAGGAAAACGCTGAAAATGGTGCAAGAAACATGCCTCCACACCATCCCGCCTCAGCAATAACAGCAGCAACACCACAGTCATTGCTTGAGAGTTTCTTCTGGAGAATGTTAATTTTAAGGCATTTCCAGCCTACATGCAGACAGGCAGAGCAAATTTCCAAGGTCCCAGGAGAAAAATTCCCAAGCTCATGGAAACATGCGGAGCACAGTGAACAATCAATCAGAGGGCAGTGATGGGCCCTGACAGTCACAGAGGCAATTCTATTAGACATCGCCTAATCTCCCTCCACTCGGGCAGGATCATCCTGTACTCACACCAGCAGTGTATATGAGGGTCCTTTTCACCACAGCTTTACCAAAGGAATTCATCAAGATTTTGAATTTTTGCCTGTCTATTAATAGTAGGTGAATAGTATCTCAAGTACAAGTCTCAAGTGCCATCTGAATTTATATTTCTCTTATCATAAATGAACTTGAACATTTTCACTTAGGTCTAAGAGCCATTTGCATAACTACTTACATGACTTCTCGTTCATGTCTTTTATCCCTTTTTCTCCTGAGTTGTTTACCTTCTTTCCTTTCAGTTTTAAGAATTCTTTAATATTAGGTAGATTATACCTTTATATGTGATATGTTGCAATTTTTTCCCAGTTTGTCTTTTGATTTTGCTTATGATAGTTTTCTTCATGTAACATTTTTTAAAGTTTTTATGCATTAATGATAAACTTTTCTTTTATCCCATTTGGATTTTTAGTCATAGAAAACCTTTATATTCAGTTGAGAAATGAATTTACTCATGTTTTATTTTAGTATTTATCTATCTTCATTTTTTTTCCTTGATTTTTCTTTTCTTTTTCCTACAGTTAGATCTCTGTCCCATTTGGAGTTTATGACAGTATATGGTGTGAGGTATGACTCCTATTTTATATTTACCAAATGATTATCCAGTAATCCCAACTCCACTAGTTGAAATTCTATCTTTTCCAATGGAAAAAAAAAAGCTATCAAGCCACCAAAAGACATAGAGGAACCTTAAATGTATATTTCTAAGTGAAAGAGGCCAATCTGAAAAGGCTACACACTATATGATTCCAACAATATGACATTCTAGAAAAGCAAAAACTATGGAAACAGCAAAAATATCATTGGTTTCCAGGTGTTGGGGGGACAAAAAGATGAATAGTCAGAGCACAGAGGACTCTTAGAGCAGTCAAAGTATTATTCTGTATGGTACTGTAATGCTAGATACGTCATTATATGCTTGTCAAAACCCATGGCATTTACAATACAGTGAATACTAATGCAAACTATGCATTTTAGTTAATAGTTCCCTATCAATATTGCCTCATCAATTATAAGAAATACACCAAACACATGCAAGATTTTAAAAATAGGGGAAACTGGTGGGGAGAAGGAATGTATGAGAACTGTCTGTACTTTTCACTTAAGTTTTTGTATAAACCTAAAACTACCCAAGAAAAAATACTGCACCAAAACAATGTGGTACTTACCCAAACACAGACATATAGAACATTATGCAATAGAATAGAGAGCCCATACATAAACCCTTGCATACATGTATGATTAAAAGATAGAATTCTAACAAGGGCATCAAGAACATTCAATGGTAAAAGAAGAGTCTTTCAACAAATGATGCTGGACATGCAAAAGAATGAAGTTGGATCCTTACTTTATACCATATACAAAAATTAACTCAAAATGGATCAAAAACCTAAATGAAATAGCTAAAACTATAATAACACTCTTAAAAGAAATCTTAAAAGAAAGCCTCATGACACTGGATTTGGCAATGATTTCTAGGATATGACACCAAAAGCACAGGCAACCAAAAAAAAAAAAAATGTAGATAAAATGGATTACAATATTATATAAAACTTCTACGCATCAAAAGACACAATCAACAGAGCAAAAATTCAACCCACAGAATGAGAGAAAATATTTACAAATCATATACACAATAAGGAGTTAATATATAGAACATAAAAAGAACTGCTAAAATTCAACAATAAAAATGCCAATTATAAAATGGTCAAAGGACTTAAATAGACATTTCTCCAAAGAAGATATACAAATGGCCAATAAAGAACATAAAACTATGCCCAACATCACTGATGATTAGAGAAATGCAAATCAAAACCACAATAAGATTCCACACCTCATGCCCATTAAGATTGCTACTATCAAAAATATAGAAAGTAAGTGTTAATGAGGTGGAGAAAATGGAACCCTGTATTCTACAGGTGAGAATATAAAGTGTTATATCCTCCATTTTTTAGTAACAGTATGGTAGTTCCTAATAAAAATTCAAAATAGAATTATCATATGACCCAGCAACTCCACTTGTGAGTATATATCCAAAAGAACTGAAAGTAGGTTCTTGATGAGATATTTATATGCCCATGCTCATTGAAGTACTAGCCATGATAGCCAAAAAGTAGAAGTAACCCAAGTTCCCACTGACAGATCAATATGCAAACAAAATGTGGTTATTATACACACAATGGAACATTATTCAGCCTTAAAAAGGAAGCCTATTCTGACATAAACTATGGGTATAAACGTTAAATTAGACAAAGTGAAATAAGCCAATCACAAAAATACAAATGTTGGCGGGGCACAGTGGCTCACGCCTGTAATCCTAGCACTCTGGGAGACCGAGGTGGGTGGATCGCTCAAGGTCAGGAGTTCAAACCAGCCTGAGCAAGAGTGAGACCTCGTCTCTACTATAAATAGAAAGAAATTAATTGGCCAACTAAAAATATATAGAAAAAATTAGCTGGGCATGGTGGTGCATGCCTATAGTCCCAGTTGCTCGGGAGGCTGAGGCAGAAGGATTGCTTGAGCCCAGGAGTTTGAGGTTGCTGTGAGTTAGGCTGATGCCATGGCACTCTAGCCCAGGCAACAGAGTGAGACTCTGTCTCAAGAAAAAAATATGTATACAAATATTATATGATTCCACTTATATAAAATACTAAGACTAGTCAAAATCAGAGAGACAAAGTAGAATAATGGTTTCCAGGGGCTGGTGGCAGAGAGAGAATAGGGAATTATCATTTAATGGGTACAGAGTAAGTTTAGCAAGATGAAAAGAGTTCTGGAGAATGGTTTCACAACAGTGTGACACTTGACACTAATGAACTATATACCTAAAAAATGGTAAAGACTGTAAATTTTATGTTGCGTGTATTTTACCAAAATTAAACATGGAGTCTATTAACTTTTTTGAAAGTCTATCTTTTCCCAGTAATTTGAGAAGCCACTCTGATTACACTTACTTTCCATGTGTTCTTGGGTCTATTTCTGAATTTTTTTCTCCTGGTGGCCAATTGGTCTATTAGCACACACTATTTCATTACAGAGGCTCTAGACCAGGCGTCCTCAAACCACGGCCCACGGGCTATATGCCGCCCGCCTAAGACATTTATCTCGCCAGCCAGGTGTTTTTGCCACAGCTGCCTGTCCTGCTTAGTAGCCGACTCGTCCCGGGCCCACAGTGAGCACTCTCCAATGGTCTGAGGGACAGTGAACTGGCCCCCTGTTTAAAAAGTTTGGGGACCCCTGCTCTAGAGTGTAGATATTGGAAAAAGCAAATCCTCCATTCCTTTTCCCAAGTTTTCCTACATATTTTTGCATGTTTATTTTCTATATGAATATTAGAATCAAACTGCTGATTTCCAAGTAAAACTTGTCTCTTTCATTAATATTGCATTAAATTTATTAATTTGAAGCTAGTTGACATTTTTATGATGGTGAGTCATCCTATCCAAGAACAAGTTATGTCTATCTATTTGTTCAAGTCTACTTGTGGGCCCTCCAGGAGAGGTTCAGAGTTTTCCTTACATTTTTTAAGAAACAGGGTTTTTACTGTGTTGTCCAGGCTGGACTCAAACTCCTGGGGGCTCAAGTGATCCTCCTGTCGCAGCTTCCCAAGTAGCTGGGACAAGGCATGCACCACCGCTCCCAGCCTTTCATTTTTGTATGTTAATTTTATATCCCAATATCTTACTGAATTCTTCTGTTGTTAGTTTTCTCGTTGATTCTTTGGATTTTCTAGGTATCATATGTAAAGATATAGTTTCACTTCCTTTTTTGTAATTCTGAAGCCTCTAATTATTTTGTCCTTGTTTGATTTAATTGACTCTTATCTCCAATTTAAAATTAAATGGCAACAAAAAGTGTGATCCTTGCCTTCTTTGGGGGCTTAGTGAGAATATCTTTCTTATTTCACCATTAAGTAATATGCTGACCTTATTTCTGTAGTCTAAATATTTTACCTAATGTTAAAGAACTGTTCACCAATTACTATTTTATTGAATGTTTTTTAAAAATCAGGAATGGGTGTAGAATTTTGTCAAAGGCCTTTTTAGCAAGTATAAAAAGAATTACAATAAATGCCTTAACCATAAACTCCATGAAGGCGGAGATCATGAAGGCATTTTTCAACACCCCTAAAATAGTTTAGTACTATTTTTGAGAAATGGTTAAATGATCAATTTTAGCTCCTAATACTCCTATATAAAATATTGATTATTATGTCATTTTCTATTGTTTATAATACACAGTGGGTACATTATAACTGTGAGAGTATTCATACTAGCTCATCTGATAAGTGGACTCAAGAAATAAAGAAAAATTAGCTGTGGGGGCCAGACTCCACTTGTGCAATAAAAGCTTTAAAGCATTTGATAAAAATTCAATCTCTGTACTAAGGAGCTTGTTTCTTTTCTCTCCCTGGAGGTCAAAAGCAGCAAAAGAGAGCTAATCTAAGCCTATTTTAAATAATCTACACCAGTTTCAACATTCATTATGCTCTCATTGTAAAACGTTCAGGTGAAAAGCTGAGGGCACACAACAGCAGGGGGAAGGCTTTAATTCAGTGGGAGGAGGGGACACCACAAGCCAATAGTATAAAAAGCCTTTTAACAAAGGATGTTATTCTCTTAAAGTAGTAATCTATAGCAAATTACACAGGAAGAGCTTGATTATAGTTTTCAGTCTTTTTAGAAAAGGATAATTTAATATGAAGTTAAAAGCTGATTCGTTTTTGCAAAGGACTTACTAGCTGTCAATTATACTCTATGAATCGTCCACTGAGTTGATGCATAGTTAAATGCCGACTGGAAAACACTATTTGGTTACAATTAAGGCTCTCAATTTGATATTGTAAAAGTTGGATATGCTACCAAAAATATATATTCCTGAACTCATTTATGTTTCTAAAGTCTAGATATTCACTGTATTTTTTTAAAGAAACTTTACTATATGCTTTCTAAAAGCCAATTCATGAGCTGAATAAAGCAGTCTGGTATAAATAATAAAAAACACTTTTAAATAGCACATTCTGCAATATCCTAGTGCTAAAGTAATTCTTGGTAGAATATTGGAAAGAGTAAATAAATAGGATATCAACTTTTGGGATCATTGTGTCTAAACACAGAAATGAAATATTGTACTAGCAAAGACTTTGAAGATCACCTACCAATAAATTCAACCCTCTCTCATAATAGAGAAAAAACTGAACTCAAGAAGGTTAAGTGCTTTTTTATGCCACACATCAAGTTACTGGTAAAGCCAAAACTAGTTTTAGGCTTCCCAGTCATGTATTAATGCCACTTTATCTGCTTTTCTCCCTAAACCACAGTTGACACAGAGAATACAGATGAATCTTATAAATATACAGCATATTTTTAGATAGCTGGCACTGTATATCAATTTATATTTTGCTGAAAGATAGAGATGTAAAGCTCCCTTAAATCATTTTTAAAAGAGCCTATAGGTAATTAATAAAATAATTTTATCTCTTCCATGATTTTGACTTATATAATACAAAGTTAAAAGGGTAGAGCCTCAAGTAATTAATAAAGGTTTATATTTTCCTATAAGGAGATTCCTCAAAGTTCTCTTATACATGAGGTATATTTCTAAAGCTGATTTCTTAATTATCTCCATAAGGAATCCAGGCATTAACAGTCACTAAATACCAATGTTCTAAAAATCACAGCCTTAAAAGTCAATTTTTGTATTTGTTCCATGTTCACTCCCTACCCCCACCCCACAAACTTGAAGCATTTTTATATGACTAGCCTCAAAAATTTTTTTTTCTCTTAGTAAGGTTAAAAAGCCAAAAGGCTAATATAATCTATATTTCCTTTCCATAATATTTTTTGCTTTAAATCGTAACTCTAATACTCTCAAGATTCTCTTTATGTACTATATCTATTTTGAGGCTACTTCCCTATTACATGGGTAGAATCAACTTTCCTTTCTTACTGGTAAGAACAGGGTGTAGTTTTCATTGCCTTCCAGTGGGATGGTCTGCTCTGACATCCAAGATTCTTGGCCTTCAATCCCTTTTAAATTATTTTCTATTTGAAACAGGCACCTGTTTTGAGTTATTTTAAGATCTCAATGAGAAATTAAAAAACTATCCCCTAACCAAAAAACCTTCTTTATTGTTTCTTTCTTGACATCTCTCACACCCGTATGACCCCTATATGTCATTCTCAGATGATCTGGACAAAGTAAGCAATGTTACTTTGTTGTCTATAAAGAAAAACACATATAAAAAGGTTTGTAAATATAGAGAATCATAGATCTATTTTTAAAGATAACGTAATTAAATAAGATTCACATTGTATATAGTTATATATATAAAATCAATATCATATTCTTTTATCTTTTGAGTTATTAAAGAAACCTTAAGAAAAACAGTGACAACTATTTAGTGGAATTGAAAATATAGAAATAATTTCATCTTAGAGCTGGGCATGGTGGTGTATACCTATACTTCCAGGTACTCAGGAGGCTGAGTAGGAAGGATCATTTGAGCCCAGGAATTAGAGGCCAGCATGGCAACATGGTGAGACCCCATCTCTAAAAAGAAAACAGGAAATAACTTTTATTTTAATGCTTAAAATCACTGAAAAAAATATGAATCAGACACATAATCATCATTACTATAAAGCTACTGCATATGTTAAGTACTACATTGTAATGCTTACAATGGTTTCTTTGTGTTTCCCCAATGTGACATTTCTTTTTGTCTTCTTCTAAAACATTGTAATCTAATTTTGGAAAAATAGGACAACAAAGAAAAAAATATTTTATTAACATAGACTATTAACACCCAATTATAACCACTGTTCAAACTTTGAGATATTGAGATAGGTAGGTCGGCAGGTAGGCAGGTAGATATGAAGATATAAAATAATAGAGATACTGAGATATTTTCAAATATTTTTAGGTATAAATGATTATTTGCTTTTATAAAAATAGATCATGCTATTCGAAATTTATATTTGTTTTTCTTTTAGTATATTAATTTCATTTACCATAGTTTTCTCATCAAATACCATGTTACTGAAATGTAGTTTCTACTGACTATCTAGTAATTATACTATAGAGACTTAATCATTTATTTCACCAATAACCCCATGCTGGACATTTATTTTCAACTTTGAGCTCTTAAAACACTGGAATGAACAACTTGGTAGCTAAGTACTCAAACATTATTTCCTAGAACATACTACATAAGTCAACCTGTATAAGTTCAAAGATCTTTTTATTCTCTAAAACACGTGTAATGTAAACCTACAAGCTAAATGTGAGATTGTTATATTTCCCAAGATCCTTGTCAACATGATTGTGTACCGTTTTTCAATCTCTCTCAAATATGATGGACTGAAATAAGTAAATAATTATTACTTAAATTTTTATGTCTATGATTATCATTAGAGTTATTTGTGTTCATTGGCTATTTATATATATTTCTCTTAAAAATCATCTCATATTTCTGTTCGTGTCTAAAAGACGTGTTAATTTCATTCCTTAATCCCAAGTGATAATCTAGCTTGATATAAAATTCTATGTCAACACTTATTTTCTCTTCATACTTTACATTTCATCCTCTTCTGTCACCTCATGTTACTGATGAAAAGGCTAAAGTCAGTCCATCTTTTTTTGGTACATAACCTGCCTACTTTCTTTGAAAGCTCTTAATATTATCCCTCCCTCCTTGATGTGCTTCATAATTTTTTACCATGAGCTTGTCTTCACTAAAAAGTATCATCTTCTGGGGGCCTTGGAGACATTCTTTTGGAATAATTTCATGGTTGCTTCTACCTCCACCCAATGTGATTACAGGGCACTTGATCAGATTTTATGTTGGTTTCCTATTCCAGGGCTTCCCTAGAATAATTAGGAAATGCTAATTATGCTAATACTTTCCAAACACAATCATGGCACATTCTAGGAGATCCAGTGCCCCATAATTTGTCTTGTTTACATTCACTGCCTAGGACTTCAGCTTCTAGGTCTCATCCTTTAGCCAGCAGGCAGAGTTCTGCCAACCAAATCATCCTTTACTGGCTATTGAATTTAAGCAGGGTGCCTAATTCCTGCTTATACTCCTTGGCTCTACAAGGCATTAAAAACTCAGCACACAAAAGGTTCATCTGGTCCAGCTACTTTATCACCATGTGGATTCAGTCCCTCTTACCATCGAGAGTCTTAGCACCTAGAGATTTTCTTTCCTTATTTTTGATATCAGATATATATTTATATTTATAAAATATTTTATTTATCATTTTCATGTTGGAATGGAAGGAGAGTGAGTTCCACATTAATCCACTCTGATAGCATATTCTAATCCATTCATTTTTCAGAAACAAAACTTGTAACACATACAAACTTCTTTAAGTGTTCATTGTAGTATCCCATTACAAAGGCAGCATGATAGAGTGATTTATGACAACAGTGGCCTTGTAGTACAACAGGGGAAACGATGCTCTCAATAAATGGTGCTGGATCAATTGGATAGCCATATGGAAAAAAGGTAGCTTGACCCTACTTCATGCAATTCATGAAAATCTATTCCAGATGGAATGCACATGTAAATATGAAAAATAAAATGTTTATAGAAATAACATAAATGAATATGTTGGACCTCGGCATAGGCTAAAAAATCTTAAACAGGTCACAGAAAATGCTAACTATTAAAGGAACAACTATAAATTACACTCTACTAAAATAACTTTTGTTGGTCAGGTGTGGTGGCTCACACCTGTAAGGCTGGCACTCTGGTAGGCTGAGGTGGGAGGATTGCTTAAGTTCAGGAGTTCAAGACCAGACTGAGTCAGAATGAGACCCAGTCTCTACTAAACATAGAAAAAATTAGTAGGGCGTGGTGGTGCATACCTATAGCCCCAGCTACTTGGAAGGCTGAGCCAAGAAGATCCCTTGAGCCCAGGAGATTGAGGTTGCAGTGAGCTAAGCTGATGCCATGGCACTCTAGCCAGGGCAACAAAATAACAGAATGAGACTCTGTCTCAAAAAAAAAAACAAAAAAAATTTTGTTTATCAAAAGACATCACTAAGAGAGTACAAATGCCACCCAGAAAGAGGAAAAATATATTTGCAATAAACATATCTCACAAAAGACTTAATTCTAGAATATAGAAGAACTACCACAATGAGTATTTAAAAGACAGGATACCCAGTGAAAATACGCAAAAAAGACTTGAATAGATCCTTCACACAAAGATATCCAAAATGTGTCAATATAAGTAAAGGTGCCACATAAACAGAAGCAAAAACAAAGACCACATGATTCTTTCAATAGATGCAGAAAAAGCTTTTGACAAAATTCAACACCCTTTCATGATACGAACACTGAAGAAAATAGGCATAGAAGGGACATACCTAAAAATGATACAAGCCATATATGACAGACCCATAGCCAACATCATACTGAATGGGGAAAAACTGAAAGCATTCCCACTTAAAACTGGAACCACACAAGGCTGCCCATTATCTCCACTTCTATTCAACATAGTGCTGGAAGTCCTGGCTATAGCAACAGACAGGAAAGTGGAATTAAAGGTATCCAAATAGGGGCAGAAGAGATCAAACTTTCACTGTTTGCTGATGATATGATATTATATTTAGAAAATCCCAAAGATTCAACCAAGAAACTCCTGGAACTGATAAATGAATTTAGTAAAGTCTCGGGATACAAAATCAATACACAGAAATCAGAGGCATTCATATATGCCAACAATAATCAAATTGAGAACCAAATTAAAGACTCAATTCCCTTCACAATAGCAACAAAGAAATTAAAGTACCTAGGAGTATACTTAACCAAGGAAGTAAAAGACCTCTACAGGGAGAACTATGAAACACTGAGAAAGGAAATAGCAGAGGATGTAAACAGATGGAAATCCATTCCGTGTTCGTGGATCGGCAGACTCAACATCATTAAAATGTCTATACTACCCAAACTGATCTACAGATTCAATGCAATACCTATTAAAATCCCATCAGCATTCTTCACAAATATAGAAAAAATAATTTTACGCTT
>VSMD01107361.1:0-46680 GCA_008750895.1 Mirza zaza
TTTTTTTGAGACAGAGTCTCACTTTATTGCCCAGGCTAGAGTGAGTGCCATGGCGTCAGCCTAGCTCACAGCAACCTCAAACTCCTGGGCTCAAGCAATCCTGCTGCCTCAGCCTCCCAAGTAGCTGGGACTACAGGCATGTGCCACCATGCCCGGCTAATTTTTTTCTATATATATTAGTTGGCCAATTAATTTCTTTCTATTTATAGTAGAGATGGGGTCTCGCTCTTGCTCAGGCTGGTCTCGAACTCCTGAGCTCAAACGATCCGCCCACCTCGGCCTCCCAGAGAGCTAGGATTACAGGCTTGAGCCACCGCGCCCGGCCTGCATTTCACTCTTGTTTCAGTCACAGTTTTGGTAAGCCCACAAGCTAACCAAAGCAAAAATGAGTAAAAAACAAATGTCTCTGGAGAGCTTCTTTGAAAAGGGGGAAACACCCGATGATAAGACAGCAGAAGACTCTAAGACTGCCAACAAAATGAAAGCTGCATTTATTAGTAAAAGAAAATACCAAGAGTTCTACTTAAATTACAGGTTCATTGCAACAGGTGACTCACATTCTCCAAGCCCACTTTGTATAATATGTGGCAACTGGCTATTAATGAAACCTTCAACACTGCTTTGCACATGGAGACCAAGCACCCTGCATTAAAAGACAGGCCTTTGGAGTTTTCCAAAAGAAAAAACATGATCAGGAAGAACAGAAGCAATTATTGAAGGCCACCACTTCATCAAATGTGTCTGCACTGAGAGCATTATTCTTAGAGGCCAACCGCATTGCCAAAGCTAAGAAGCCCTTTACTATTAGTGAAGAGTCGATCCTGCCTGCTGCCAAGAACATTTGCCGTGAACTTTTAGGAGAGACTGCAGTTCAAAAGGTGGCATGTGTTCATCTTTTGGCTAGCACCATAACTAGATAAATTGATGAAATAGCAGAGGATATTGAGGTACAATTATTAGAGAGGATTAACGAGTCACTGTGTTATGCAATCCAAGTTGATGAGTCTACCAGTGTTGACAACAAGGCAGCAGTGCTTGTTTATGTGTGATGTATTTTTCAGGAGGACGTGCATAAGGATATGTTATGTGCACTTTTGTTGCCAGCCAACACCACAGCTGCAGAACTATTCAAGTCTTTAAATGATTACGTATCAGGAAAAGTGAATTGGTCATTTTGTGTTGGTATGGGCAGAGCTGAAGCAGCTGCCACAACTGGATGGCTTTCTGGTTTCACTGTTTGGGTCAAGGAGGTCGCTTCTGAATGTGTCTACACACTGTGTCTGGGAAGCTGAAAAATGTCACCTGAACTAAACGTTTTGTAGGATGTGATTAAAATTGTCAACCACATTAAAGTACATGCCCTCAACTCAAGTCTGTTTGCGCAGCTCTGCGAGGAGATGGGCACAGGGCATACACATCTTCTCTTATACACAGAAGTGAGATGGCTTTCTAAAGAAAAACACTAGCCAGAGTTTCTGAGTTATGAGAGCCACTCCAGAGATTTCTTTTAGAAAAATTGTCACCACTGGCATCACATTTCAGTGACACAGAATGGGTTGCAAAACTTGCTTACTTGTGTGACATATTCAACCTGCTCAACAAACTCATTCCATCACTTCAGGGGAGAACAACAACTGTGCTCAAGTCAGCAGATAAAGTGGTTGCATTCAAAGCCAAACTGGAATTATGGGGGTGATGAGTGAACATTGGGATTTTTGACATGTTTCAAACATTAGCAGAGATTTTGAAAGATAATGAGCCAGAGCCTTTATTCTCCCAGCTGGTTCATGATCACCTATCTCAGCTTTCAAAAGAGTTTGAGGCCGGGCGCGGTGGCTCAAGCCTGTAATCCTAGCTCTTTGGGAGGCCGAGGTGGGCGGATCGTTTGAGCTCAGGAGTTCGAGACCAGCCTGAGCAAGAGCGAGACCCCATCTCTACTATAAATAGAAGGAAATTAATTGGCCAACTAAAATATATATAGAAAAATTAGCCGGGCATGGTGGCACATGCCTGTAGTCCCAGCTACTTGGGAGGCTGAGGCAGCAGGATTGCTTGAGCCCAGGAGTTTGAGGTTGCTGTGAGCTAGGCTGACGCCACGGCACTCACTCTAGCCTGGGCAATAAAGTGAAACTCTGTCTCAAAAAAAAAAAAAAAAAAAAGAGTTTGAGCATTACTTCCCAAATACAAAAGACCCCCAAACTGGGAAGGAATGGATCCATGATCCATTTGTGAATAAGCCAGTTGAATCAACTTTGTTCATGCTAGAAGAGGATCAACTGCTTGAGATCGCAAATGACAGTGGCCTTAAAAGTATGTTGGAAGCAACTTCACATCTTCATATGTTATGGATTAAAGTCAAGGTGGAATATTCTGAGATTGCCCCCAAAGCACTGAAAAGCCTGTTTCCATTCCCAACATCCTATCTTTGTGAAGCAGGGTTTTCTGCAGTGACAGCAATCAAAACGAGATTACGGAATATACTGGACATAAGCAACACACTTCAGGTGCCACTGTCTCCCATCACCCCCAGGTGGGACCATCTAGTTGCAGGAAAACAAGCTCAGGGCTCCCAGTGATTCTGCGTTATGGTGAATTACGTAATTATGTCATCATATATTACAATGTAATAATAATAGAAATAAAGTGCACCATAAATGTAATGGGCTTGAATCATCCTGAAACCATCCCCCCTGCCCCCGGTCCGTGGAAAAATTGTCTTCCACGAAACTGGTTCCTGATGCCAAAAAGGTTGGGGACCACTGCTTTAACATATAGTGACAGTTATACGATGAAAAATGAACTGTGTTTTCCACAGATGAGAGTCTTTTTGTCCTTAAGTCCCTTCAGTTTTATAAGGGAAATATATATGTACACCTGTAGATCCACGGCAGGAAGAATACTATAAAAATGATGTTTATTTTTCCGACATGATTGTCATCATAAGATACTAAGTAAAAAGTGAAAGATTTTTACAATCTGAGGACATATCAGAGTATCGTTGTAAGTCACATGATACTGAATCTACATTTTAAGGAATTCATTTCTTGAATTGACAATATCTGTGACGTAGAATTAACATTGTAAAAAACCTATCATTTTATTTACTACATGGTTTGCTGGGCCTGTGATTTAGTTTTATGAGAAAATTATCTTTATATTTTTAATACATTTAGCTAATTTGCCCTTTAAATTTCTCTATTTTAGATTCCCAATTTTCTGCATTTGACTCCTGTAGCAATTAAAAGGCACTGTGAAGCTCTTAAAGGTAAGTGGTTGTTTTCTTATATGAACTTTATATTGATTTTGACCATAAAATTAAGAATCTCAGTTTTAATATACTATATATCCTTATATTCTGAGTCATTGTCAGTTTCTCCCGAAGGATTTTTCAAGTTGTTTTCTGTGAATTCTTGGATGTCAAACCTGCAAATTGTTTTTGCCCACCTCTCTACAAGGTGCTATGAATAATAAAGAGAATTAGAAACCATAATCCTTGCTCACAAATAGGTTTGGGATTTACCTTTGAGTTATAGAAAGCATATACATACGAAGACTGAAGAAAATACTGCAGAGTTTTGCCAACAGATACAATTCAGTGTGATCCAAACTAAAGATAGTGTCGAAGGATGCTGAGTAGCAGAATAGTGAGTCAGTAGGTTCAGTAATGCTGGGCTTCACAGAAAAGAGTTATCTTGAAGAAATTGTTAAAAAATTTTTTAAAAATTAAGTGATTACATACATGTGTAAATCAAATAGAAGATCTTACAGTGAAAAGCAGTAGTCTCATGTGCTTTCTTTTCTATCACAAACCCCTCATCCCAGAAATGTTCTCTTTTAATCTTTATTTAGTTCTAATAATTACTTCCAGAGAGAGAGAGGGAGAGAGAATAGAGAATGTATTTATATATACTTATATTTATACTATATACTCTATGTAGTATGTGTATATATATTTTATATATCAAAGAGTAATCACTAGAGTATGATTATACCTCCAGTTCTGGATTTATTGATTTTGAACAGTATCTATTGATTCGTAGATAGAAACATAAATTTTTCATGCACTTGTACTGCTACTACTTCTTCTGATACACATAGAGTTAAAGGGAAATTACATTTTTTGGTTCATAATTCTATGTATATTTTCATAATTATGTACATATTTCAAGTTCTGGTCTGATTTGAACTAGACTATAGGATAAGCACATCTGAATTATTTCAGTTTCACAGATACTAGTGATTGATTATGTAGTGTAATTCAAAAGTTAATACCTTTGGATAATGTCTTAATATATTCCTCTGATTTAAAGGTGGTGTATAAATGCTCAGTATACTTTTCAAGGCTTTTCAGGAAATAAAATGAAACGTAGAAACACTTTACAGGTTGCCTGATTATGATGGAAGGAGAAATAGGATAGTGAACATAATTATGAACAAATTTGAGCTTTTGGAAAGGCTTTCCATTTAAAAATATAAAGAAAAAGATATAAAGAGATCCTAAAACATAGGAATAATAACTGGAAGAAAAATATATTTCCTTTCATTTATGTGATCTTTTATTTTGAGATGCTTTTCTGTCCCTTTAGATTGTATGCTTTTATATTCATTTATGTCTGGAATTGGACTAAAACTGATCACTGTTCTAAATTTGTGTCTCATTTGGCACAAATCGTATATCACTATTTGATCCTTTGTAAAACCAGTTAATAAATGCATTACACTGTAATAAATTCCATTTTTCTTCTTTTTAAACATTATTTTTAAATGTGTGTTTATAATGTGAAACTCAATTTCAATGAAATATTGCTACAATACTTTCTAATTTCTAAGTGAAAGGCTTTCATACAGCACATTCAGAAGAGTAGCAGTATATTTTACAATACTTAAATGAGTATTTTAATCTTTCCTTAATTATGCCTTTACCCATCTGCCAGCCTCTGGATTTAGATGTATCTTCCAAATAACTCAAAGGCTTTTTGAATATTTCTTCTCAGCTTTCTTTCAAAGTAGGTCAGTTCAGATTTTATATCTAACTTGCAAATGGAAAATCTGAAGTGCAGGAAAAGTTAGGTAATTTACCAAAACTTTAATAATCAGTGGCAGAAGTTAAATAAAAACCAAGGTCTTCCAAAGTCTAGTCTATTGCTCTACCTATCAGATGAGTAAAAGACTAATAAGAGTCTATTATGTACTTTCCAGTTGGCTGTGTTTTTTAGACATATAATTTAGGTAATTTAATTTAAAAACTGTAATTATCATCTAGTGATTGGAATGACTTATTCACAGTTAAATAAAAAAAAAAATTCAGTGCAAACCCAAGAGCTCATAAAGTTCCCCATACTAATTTCTCTCATAAAGCATTTGGCAGTGTTTGCATCTCATAGTGCAGGATTTTGGAATTAGTCTGTGTTGGGAATTAAATTTAACCTCAATAATCTTACTCTGTTCATTTTTTTAATGTCAAAGTGTTCTTCATTGCAGAGAAACTTCTTTGCCCTTCAAGTGACTGAGTATTGATCTTTTTTTTTTTTTTTGAGACAGAGTCTCGCTTTGTCGCCCAGGCTAGATAGAGTGAGTGCCGTGGCGTCAGCCTAGCTCACAGCAACCTCAGATTCTTGGGCTCAAGCAATCCTCCTGCCTCAGCCTCCCGAGTAGCTGGGACTACAGGCATGCGCCACCATGCCCGGCTAATTTTTTCTATATATATTAGTTGGCCAATTAATTTATTTCTATTTATAGTAGAGACGGGGTCTCGCTCTTGCTCAGGCTGGTTTCGAACTCCTGACCTTGAGCAATCTGCACATCTCGGCCTCCCAGAGTGCTAGGATTACAGGCGTGAGCCACCGCGCCCGGCCACGATCTTTTAAACAGAGTATTTAGGGAATGGTGCGAGCTATACTTAATTTGCTAACATCTATTTAGTTAAATACCACAGAGTCTTTGTAACCCAAAGTGACATTTTGCTGACTCTGATTTTAAAGCCTAAATGGGAGCTAAATATATTACCTACTATAAGAAAATGGTTAACTTGGGGAAATGTCATTGGCAAAGTACCTCTCTCTATCTCCTAGATTATCCCCTAGAGCTCCCACATCTGCCTTTGATTCTGCTGTTTTGGAGGAAGCACAGATCCATGAGGTCCAGCATGTTTGACCTAAGAAACCAGTTAAGGAATGAAATTTCCATCGAGGGCACCCTGGGAGTGCCAGAGTTGTCATCCCAAGTCAGCAGCCCTCTACCACACTAACTGGATAGGAACAGGGAGGGGTGAAATCAGCTGCCGATACCTGGGGGAGGCTATGAGCTACCTCTTTTCCTTGAAGTTGTTCCCCCCCCCCCCCCACTTGAGTCCTGAGTTTATACTTCTGTGCTGTGGAGGTAGACAGCCATGTTCACAGTGCTTGGAGCTTCCTGTTGTGGCTTACGTCCCAGCCCCAATCCTCCCCCTTTCTAGGCTGTCTTGCCTGAATCTGAGGACAAGAAACACCTCTTTCCATTTAGCCCCTTTGGCACATAGAAGTCACACAGAAGAAATACATGTTATCATAGGGATACATTTAGGAATCAACTAGGTTTTTGTACCTGTCGTCGAGGCTTTGTATACCTCAATTTCTGGAAGATTGTTGAACACTTCTTAGTTCCTTCTTAGAAGCTTCTTTTAATTCCCTTTAGCTGATCTTTAGTAACCTTCGTTTGGAAGTGAATTGATATTATCTGTTGCCTGTTCAAAAACAATAATGCTCTGGGGACTATGAACTGTTTGCTTTTAGCTGGCAGAGAGGAATTCAACTATCCCATAACAGGTCTGTGCAAAGCCTATAATAAGCCCTCATCAAGGCACAGTTCACTTTTAACTGAATATACTACTCCCCACCAAACCTGCAGTGTCCAAATCATTCCCTTTAAATTCGCTAATTAGGATGCACCTAATAAGAAAAGGGATGAGGATGATGGTATATATGTAAAGTGCAGAAGACAGTCTATCCTTTCATTTCATGTGACCTGAAAGTGATCCTCAGTAACTTGGTATTGTCTGGTAGTATGCATTACAATGAGAATTTACTTGCAAAACTATAATTGAGATAATGTTTTTTAATTCTCAGAATTTTGCACTGAGTGGCCGGCTGCACTAGACAGTGATGAGAAATGTGAAAAGCATTTTCCAATTGAAATTGACACTGCCGATTACGTTTCATCAGGACCGTCTATTCGAAACCCCAAAGCTCGAGTAGTAACCTTAAGGGTAAGAGATTATTTTTAAAAATAAGAATCAGGCCGGGCGTGGTGGCTCATGTCTGGGACTCTGGGAAGCCAAGGTGGAGGATCGCTTGAGCTCAGGAGACCAGCCTAAGCAAGAGCTAGACCCCATCTCTACTAAATATAGAAAAGTTAGCTGAGCATGGTGGTGCGTGCTTGTAGTCTCAGCTACTTAGGAGGCTGAGGCAGGAGGATCATTTGAGCCAATGAATTTGAGGTTGCTATGAGCTAGGCTGACACCACAGCACTCTAGCCCAGGCAACAGAGTGAGAATCTGTCTCTAAAATGAATGTATGAATGAATGAACGAATCACTATAATACATTATTTTAAAATGCATTTGGGGGCCGGGCGCGGTGGCTCACGCCTGTAATCCTAGCACTCTGGGAGGCCGAGGCGGGTGGATTGCTCGAGGTCAGGAGTTCAAAACCAGCTTGAGCAAGAGCGAGACCCTATCTCTACTATAAATAGAAATAAATTAATTGGCCAACTAATATATATAGAAAAAATTAGCTGGGCATCGTGGCGCATGCCTGTAGTCCCAGCTATTTGGGAGGCTGAGGCAGAAGGATTGTTGAGCCCGGGAGTTTGAGGTTGCTGTGAGCTAGGCTGATGCCACGGCACTCACTCTAGCCTGGGGAACAAAGCGAGACTCTGTCTCAAAAAAAAAAAAAAATGCATTTGGTATTTGCAGTTATAAAACTATAATATGTATATGTATTTATAGAAAATTTGGAAAATATAAGTTTTAAATTATAAAATAAAATTGGCCATTAAGAACTTATTAATTGGCTCTTCTGTTCCTTAGCCATGCCCCCATTGTTGGTTTTTTGAACACTTCCTTATATTCTAGCACTACAAAATGCTCCCGGCTAATCTTACATCGTCTCCATCCCATCCTAGAATCAACCATTTCTCTAAGGAGCCCTGACTATTACATTTGATGTGTCTGGAAGATGACTGCCCACTTCTTTGAAAGGCCTTCTACGACCCTCAAAAAATGAATTTTTGTACTCTATGTAGCCTATATTTTAAGGCAGAACATTCTAAGTGTACTGCAAAAATATGTTGAAAATCTGTGTAGCCATTTTTACATTATATGCTAATGAATAGACAGTCTTTAATTCCAAGAATTTTCTTCAGTGATATAGCTATGATTGATTTGTAATTTTCTTTCTTTGCTGGGTTTTGGTATCAGGGTTATGCCATCTTTATGAAATGAATTTATGAAGCTTTCCAGCCTTTTTTATTAGAACAATTTAAATACCATGGCAATATATTTATGGTTTTAGATTGAAAATATTTTAAAATCACAAAGACAATACATGTTTACTGTATAAAATTTAGGAAATCCAGACAAACAAAAGGAAAAAAGAAAATAACTTACAATTCTACAATGCTTGTATCATTCCACAGTTTAAAGTTCCTATGGAATAATAGCTGATATATTTTTAAGAACATATTAAACATTACCTGTTTTCCATGATAATGATAACCACCAACAACAGTTGTTGAGTTCTGTTTTGTGTTGAAAAAGCTCTGAACAGGGAGTTAGGAAACCTAGATTCTAATTCATGCTGTTTGCCTCACTTACCGTGGGCCACAGTCTTCAGTACTAGGGTAGACATCTGGAGTCCCTGCCGGTTCTAAGTTTGCTTATTTTATTTCACACAAAAATAATCTCACTGCTATATTTGTAGTAAAGTACCAGATATCACTTACAACATCATGCTTTCCCTCTTGTCTCCTTTTTGTGTCTCATGCCACCATGCGGTACCTTCATTGCTCTTTCTGTCCCCCCATCTGCTGACTCATGTCAGCCCTATGGGGCTCTTTTTGCTGCTCACTGACTGTTGAGGCTCAGTGTTGGTGTCCTGGATGGTATTGTGTAGTTCAAGGGTAAGAGTAGGTAAAATAGTTGGGCAAAAAATGTGCAGTTCAGCACAATTAAAGCAACTTTGTGAAGATAGTCAAATATTATGAAATATTATTGCGAGATACTCAAAATTTTTCATTTTGGAGAAATAAAGGTGGTATGTTTTTCTTGATAGTCATAAAAGCAGTTTAGAATTAACAACTTATTTGTATAGGACTTTACTTTAAAAGTGCTTTCTTCTGTTAATCTCATTTATTCCTGATGTATATGCTGTGAATTAAGTGGTCCTGAGGAAACTGAGTCTCAGGGAGGTAAAATGATTTGTTTAAGGTCACATAGCAAGTGGCAAATCTAGAAATGAAACCCAATTCTTAAGTGTAATGCCAGAAATCTTTAACCATACTATACTTGCATAAAGAGAAAATATTTCATGTTTAGATATTTCTCAATTTATATAGCTCTTTTTGTTTTAAAATATAGGCATTTGAAGATACCCATATATAACCACAACCTCCTATGATTTGAAATGTCAGCATTATTTGGGAGATAATGTTAACAGTACATTCTTTGTAGTATAGCTACCTGGGGAAAAAAGTCTAAGGATTCTTTTGAATTTTGATAAAAGACAATGAATGCCACTTAACCTGGAAAGTTAGAGTATTAATCCAGGTTAAAGACTATAATTTTGCAGTGCCTTTGAGTGCTAGCAGGTGGCGTGAGTGTACCATGCATGTGTTTCTGAAATATTTATGATTTTTGGCATGAACTCCAGTTTTGAACAGTAAAACATTAATGTGAATGTGAGTTTTAAAGCATTTGTTACAGTTATGATCAGCATTGCTGCAATTTTTTTGAGCCTCTCTGACATAAAAAGCTAGAATATTTAAGTTTAAAAAATTTTTTAGTTTATTGTTAAACATTATTATATTTCATTAAAGGGAGTTTTAGAATGAAAAAACCACTACATTCTCACTATCCTAATGTAAAAGCTTCATTTTTCTCTCTGTACTGCCTCTGTATACATGCATGTGTACATATATTTGCATAATTATAATGATAATGTAGGTACATTTTATTTTCTTATAAGTAATTCTCCATATTGTCAATAATAGAAATTATCATAAAATGGCTTATTTTATCTATCAGGCTGATAACCTCGTTATTGATACATTTTCTTTCCAGGGTACTATGGTATTTTACATTGTCTATAGCACATAAACATTCTCTTGGATTAATACTTAATAGTCAATATTCATACTACTTGAGTTCTTTTTAGAAGTACCTTTATATTTATTTATTTTCTATTTTCTCTACTTCAGATAAAAGATACACAGTGTATTAAAAAACAATGTATCTTCCTGTTTTAAAATTTATGTATTCATTCAGCAAATATGTGTTGCATGCCTTTTAAGTGCTTGTCCATTGCCAAGAACAAGATAATCATTCTTGTTCTCAAGGGTTTTGATTCAGTGGGAAAAGTGGGGAAATAAATAGGCTACTATACTATGCTATCTTGAGGGAAGTGCAGGGTTATTGAAGCTAGAGAGAAGAACCAAATGGAACTTCAAAATCCTATTTAGCCTTTTTTTTTTCTTTATGTGATTATGGCTCTTTCTTGTGCTTAATGCTCTCCATGGAAAATTAATCTATGCTTTACCTTATTTATGAAATAACTGTATTCTAGTGTCTAACCTAGCCTGTTTTCCTAGGTCAGACCTATTTATCTCTAGGTTTGAGGTTGGTTTCAAATAAATTTGAAAATCCTTGCATACAAAACTGCTTCTTGACATTTCAAGGTGCTCATTAGCATATTTTCTGTTCTAAACCATACCAGCTAAAGAACCCAGTTAAACTCAGCATTTCCTAAATGTATTCAACAGAAAAGTACTTTTTAAAAAAAATCTTGTTAGCCTGTGGGACTAATATTAACATTTTGAAAAATGTTGAGCTGAATTATTTCTGTTTTGATCCTTCTCTGATGCTATATTCCAGCCTTCATAAGATATCTGTAGCTTTTAATGTCCCTAATCTAGTTCCAGTGATAGAGGTCTCATAATTACATGGTAGGAATTCTTTAAAGCCCTTATGTTTTATCCATTTATTTCTATATTCCAGCTTTACTAACACTAATTGAGTTTAATTCCGTTAGTGCTATTCATAAGCACCATAATTTCATTTATTTAAAAGACATGTCATTAGCTCTTTCAGGGAAGGTTTTAATGCCCAGAACTTTCAAAGAACTTCAAACAGTATGTTCCCTTTCTTTTTTTTTTTCATGAGTAAGATCAGGCTTTACAACATGTGCCAACTGCTAGCTCCGTATAGAAAGGAGTTTGAAAAGGTTTCTTTTTAGTGGGTTCAATGTTAATATAAATAACATTGCTACTTTTTTTTCATTAAACAAAGTATATGAAATAATTTTCTTCAAATAATTTTTCTTTTGTGTTTTTAAGGTTAAACTTTCCAGTTTGAATTTAGATGACCACGCAAAGAAGAAACTTATTAAACTTGTAGGAGAGCGATACTGCAAGACCACAGATGTGCTTACCATCAAAACAGATAGGTAAAGAAAGAAAAGTTCAGCAGACTGGCCATATGTGGTTCCTTTTGGTTCTCTAATCCCCTGGCAGTCCTTTGTAAAGAAATTGCATTGAAGGTGGGAGTAGCCCTTTCTTACATCAACTTAGTAGGTCAGAGATGTTGTATACTTCATATTTTTAATATCCTCACACTGGCCTACTGTTGCTGTGATTTTTATGTACAAGGAGAGGCTTGCTTAACTAAGTTAAGATGATGTTATTTTTAATCTTGATTTTAATATATCCATGTATATAAAACTCAGGGAAGATGTTAAAAGAAGATAGAGTGTGATTTGCTAATCATTAAACAGGTTTTTACAAAGTAAATGTGTATAAATCCCATAGCTTAGTAATGTAAGTTATTAAGTGATCTATGTGGAAAATTTTCAAGGTACTTTTGTAGATAAGCAGAATTTCAGAGCCAGTTTGAAAAGCAGTATTCGATTTTATCGTATATCAATTTATAAATTAGATCATTTTCATTTGAGATAAAGATTATTGGTATGTTTTTACTAAATGGCTGCTGTATTTCTAGAATTGTAAAGACCTGCCTTTAGACAAAAGCGAGTAGGCAGACTGTTCTCTCCCTGCATATCCGGGTTTCTAAGCTTTTGGAGGTGTCAATATCGATTAGGTTAGTGGTGGTGGGAAGGAGGAGGCTGACACACGTGCAGAGATGACAAGATGTGGAGGCCGGAAAAGCCTAGGAACCATGGTTTTTGATTATTACCATATGGGGAAAAATTGATTTGAAATATATTGAGAATAGTCCTTTACTATCATTAGATAATGTTGTATTTTTAGTTTGTACAACTTAAAAAATACCTTTAAAATGTTATTCTTTGAAATTCTTTAATATCCAATAATGTTGCTTTTGTTTCTAGGTTTATAAGTATTAGTGTGTGTGTTTTATAGTAATAACTATTGAGAGTAGAGAACTTTTAAATAAACTTAAGTACGGAATAAACAGTACAGTTAGAGTCATATGTCATATGATGGTTTTATTATTTTATATTTCAATTAATTAGAATTGTTTCCTTTTCTGTATTATTTTATTACCCTAAAAGCTTAATGTGCCATGTCATATGTATGTAGAAGTTTTACCTAACTTTAGGTTATTAGGTCCATTTTAAATACAGCAGCAACAGTATAGCATTGTGTAGTATAACTTATTTTTAAAAGAGTCAGCTCTGGGGAAGTCAAGATTAACAGTTAGGTTAGCATCTATCATCTGTTTATGTCTACGTTTTAAATGAACTCATCAGATATGTTCATGCTATCTGGTAGATTATTAGCACTGAGATGGTGAAGGGAACTTGGACTGGACATAATCATATTAAAAATAGCATAAATCTATTATCAATACAGATAAGTCAATTACTGATATGAAAGCAAAGAGATACTCTAAATTAAGAAAAAAATAACACCAGATAAAAGTATGCAATATCCTTAAGTAATGAACTATGTAGACTATTTTTATTATAAAAACAGAATTTTCCTGAAGCAGAGAGGGAATGCCTGAAAATGTTATCTTCTGTATATAGTACTGAGTTTTTAGAATTTTGACTTCCTCCATCTTTCTCTTTAAAGGTGCCCTTTAAGGAGACAGAATTATGATTATGCAATGTATCTACTAACAGTTTTATACCACGAGTCTTGGGTAAGTGTGTGTGAATGTTTAATGATTTTGTTAGTGTAATTGAGATGTTAACCTTTCAAAATATTTTGTGTGGCAACTACTCAATTGAGTATTTTATGAACTACTAAATAATCTAAGCATGTATGAAGTGTCATAGGTAGCTTCTACTGATATTAAAGGTGTGAATCTTAAAACAGATTATTCAGTCCACCTGAGGACCTTACTGAAATCATGTATGTCTAAGCCAGGCACGGTGATTCACACCTGTAATCCCACACTTTGGGAGGCTGAGTTGAGAGGAACACTTGAAGTCAGGAGTTCCAGACCAGCCTGGGCAACATAGCAAGACCCTGTCTCTACAAAAAAATTTAAAAATTAACCAGGCATGGTGGCGCATACCTGTACTCCCAGCTACTCGAGGGGCTGAGGCAGGAGGATCGCTTGAGCCCAGGAATTTGAGGTTATACTTGAGTTTACAGTGAGCTATGATTGTACCATTGCACTCTAGCCAGGGTGACAGAGCAAGACCCTGAAAGTCACATGTCTAAAAGCCTTTAAAATCAGACTTTTTGACTTTGTTTTTTTGTTTGACTTTGGGTGAAAGTTCTCAGTCATGAAGAGAGTTGTCATCATCTGTATGATTTAAGAATTTATATTAATAATTCATCCTATTTTTTAAGTAAACTGTAGACTAAAACTCTAAAACTTAATAAAAGGTATTTTAAATGTTTATTAAAATTTTTAGTTAACACATAGCCTTTTATGTGAATATTTGTTAGGGACAATTAAGGGAAATTAATGACAGGTTGATATCCCTTATCTAAAATGCTTGGGACCAGAAGTATTTTGAATTTTGAAATTTTCCATATTTTGGAATATTTGCATATATATAATAAGCTGTCTTGAGGATGAGACCTAAGTCTAAACATGAAATTTATTTATGTTTCATATATACTTTATAAACACAGCCTAAAGGTAACTTTATACAGTATTTTTAATCATTTTT
The DNA here is from genome assembly GCA_008750895.1 of Mirza zaza. Taxonomy (NCBI): domain Eukaryota; kingdom Metazoa; phylum Chordata; class Mammalia; order Primates; family Cheirogaleidae; genus Mirza; species Mirza zaza. The sequence continues at coordinate 14,357 of VSMD01107361.1, forward strand.
GCATGAAATAAAGTTTTGACTGCAACTCATGATGTCAGGTGTGAAATTTTCCACCTGTGGCATCTTGTCAGTGCACAAAACATTTTGGATTTTTAAGCATTTTATTTTTTATTTTTTTGTATGATTTTTTTTCCTTTTTTTATTTTTTCCAGCATATTATGGGGGTACAAATGTTAAGGTTATGTATATTGCTTTTGCTTTCCTCCCCGCTCCAGTCAGAGCTTTAAGCATGTCCATTCCCCAGTTGGTGCATGGATTTTTAAGCATTTTAGATTTTGGGTTTTCAGATTGGGGATGCTCAACCTGTATTTAAATAGTACTAAAAATAGTCATGTACCTGAATTTATTGGGCTTTAGTTTAAGTATATACATTTATAAGCAAGATTTTGCTATGCTTGAGCATTAACTCGTCTGATTTAAAGTTGGTAACTAATATGTTTAGGTAACTCAAAGTTTCAAATATTAATTTTAAAAATTAAAACAACTTTAGATATGCATACAAATTAAATTTTTTATAGCTTGCCCAACATAGACAGCGAACTCAGTAGCATTTCATATTAGGAACATTTGAAGAAGTAGAAGTAGCTAGAGAAGGGGGTCACTCTCTTTAGATGTTCAATGGACTTCATACGAAAGAGAGCTTAGATTGATGCTTTTATGACTCATAGAGATACAACAAGGTGGAAATAATAGACAGATTTCAATTCAGTAAGTGAGAACTTCCTGAGAGACCCATGGAAGACGCAAGGGGCTACTTTGATAGGTAGAAAATGTTCCGTTCATTGGCCACTTAGTGGAAATACGTAAAAAAAATATATTCCTTGGATAGGTAGATTACAAAACCTTTGGAACCTCCTTTCAGCCCTGAGATACTGTGATTCTGTGAACACATGCAGCTGCAAAAGGATGAGTGGGAAGTGAAAGGAAAAAAACCTTATTGTGAAATTAGTAAAGAATAAAAAGTAGCTGGTAGCCCTTTTCTTCTTTTGACGTATTCTCATTATCATAATTCCTCTGGATTTTCTTGTTCCTGGCTTTGGAAGCAATATCATAATAGCAGTTAATCTCTGTTTCCTGTGCAATTGACTTTAGAAATGCTTTTGGCTTAAAATAATTAAGTTGCCTTTTGAACCAGCAACATGGCTGAAGTAGCTACAACTTTATGGCTGCTGCTTAAAGAGTTAATAACAAACAATAAAAACCGACCGGTTTTGAGTCTCTTATTTTGCTGACAGCCTATAAAATGAATTTGCCCCAAAGGAAATGACAGGCATAAATAAATTCTGTGAAAGTTGATTTATTGGATTCTTTCTGTGGTTCCATGACATAAAATCCAAACAAGCTTGTATTCTGGATTCACTCAAGAAGCCTTTGATCTTTAATTCTAATTACATTGATTCCAGGATAAGTAGCTACATACAACTGTCCAAAGCAGATAAAATTAAAGAATTCCTATATTAAAATTGGCTGTCGGTCCTTTCTAAATAAGTACCATCAGAAAGAAGCTTTAAGAGAATGTAGATGAGCCGTGAAATTTTTGCAGACCTGGTGGAACAGAATTTTTATTGAATTGAAATTCTTTTTTTCTTCACCAACTTGGAATTCATACTTGAAATTGATGTTACCACCTGGTATTTAATCAAATATTTAGAGAGCCCGTTTTTAATCTATTACTTTATTGTTCATAGGCTAGCTTCTGAGCATTTAATACCCAAATATTCCTTGGGCTTTTTAACTTTCCCTTGGAGGTTACCTGTAAGTAACATTATAAAGAAAGTAGTTGGTAGTTTTATGTAGCACATAGTACTGAAACCGCTTTGAAAAAATGTTCATCTAAACTTCAGTATGAGGATGCTTCTGTTGTATGCCATTTAAAACAATTTAACTATAGAGGTATCAAAGTAGACTTCAGTAAGCACAGACTTCACAAAGCAGAGGCTTCAGGCACAGAGGCTTAGGTAATGCTTCAAAGAGTGACTATTGCAGTGCTAGGAAGGTAATAAAAGACAAATGTTCACTAGAGCAGTTTAAAGAAGCAGATAAACTGGTAGAAATTTGGTTCACTTTTTCAGTATTACATTTTGTTACCATAGGAGTGAATTAAGTTTTAGCCTTTGGAGCCATACATGCATGGATTTGAACCTCAGGTCCATTACTTAGTCCTTGTGTAACCGCCAGCCATTTAACCCCTGAAGCTCAGTTTTCTTCTAACGCATTTTGCATGAGTCAGGGAGAATTTACATAGTGTCTGGCAAATAGTGGGCTCTCAGTAAATGGCTTTTAATATTGTTGATAATACTAAAATTGAGAAAACATTTTTTTCTTAGAATTCCAAATTCATTTATTCCCAGTTTCCGTATCCAACTTATATTTAATTTGACAGTTTATACAAGTCAGATCTGTACCTTGCTGTATTTACATTTTTAGAACATGTATCCTACTCACAATCTGATATAACCAATAACAAAACTTCCTTACTTTTAACTTTTTCGTGATATTCTTTAATTTAAACCATCCACAAGGGATTAGGTTAAGAAATTATTGAGTGAAACATTTTGCAAAATGACTTACACAAAAGACAGACTAAAACACAAACTCTGGGGAAAGGAAAAAGCACTTACTCTAGAAAACTTAGAGATCTCAAATAAAACCTCAGAGCTCCTTAGATGATTTTGATATTGAATTACTGATGGTTGCTTTTTTTAATTTTAAGTTTTGGCTCTTTTATTTGGATTTCATGACTGTCTTATTGCCAAAACTATAGCTTTGTAATAAAGTGATTCTGAAAAGTCATGCTACAAAAATTTCTAAGGTAATCAAATATTCACTAAGAGTTCATTTTTAAAGGGGACCTTATTACAAATATTTGTGATAAAAGTGAATCCTTTTGCAGAGCCATAATCACCATTTAATCTGTGAGATTTATGAGTTCGTTGTGATTGTGTGTATGCTCATAGACACATGCCTTTCCAGGTTCTATTAGAGAACACTTACTTGAGCAACATTTGCTATGTTATTTACGCAGTCTTGTATTCAACAACTGTATTGTTCTTGTGTACAGGTATGGTTGCTAGGTGTTGGTAAAACTGTCAAGAGTAATGACCCTCTGCCCTTAGGCGCCTTGATTTCTCGAGGGAAATCGATGGTTATAATATAGTCTATTGAGCGAGGTAATGGAAGTGGGCACATACTGTTATGAGAGGCACAGACAAGGATTAATTCTCCCTGAAAGCTTCATAGGAGTGGTGACTGGTTTGAGAAGATGAGTAGGAATACGCAGTAGAAAAATGGGTGAAGGACTTTCTAGACCTTATGGCAGAAGTTTGGTGTGACCAGGGCATAGGACTCACAGGGCAGAGGCAGGGGATGAGACTGGCAGTGAGAGGCAGACTGTGAAACCCATTGTGTAGCTTATTTAGAGTGTAGATTTGCAACCAGAGGGCAACATTAAACTGATTAGCATTTATGAGTTGTTTGGAAATGTACCTCTTTCACTATTTTACTACCTAGGAAAAAGTAAACCATCCTATGTCAAATGTCAAGTGTACTTTCACTAAAAATGCCAAATGTTTGTTGATTGACTCTATTATTTGCTTGGTGTTGTTGAATATGGAGGTTAATACATAATGGGAAAAACATAATCTCTAATTAATGAACACTGTAGTGGAAGTAAGTGGGTTTGGTAATAAATATTGCAAAAGTGTTAAGGGTTGTCTTAGTTTAGGCTACTATATAACAAATTACCATAGATTGAGTGGTTTAGACAGCAGAAATTTATTTCTCACAGTTCTAGAGGCTGGGAAGTTGGAGATCAGGGTGCCAGCATGGTTGCCCTAGCGTAAGGGCCCTCTTCCTGGTTTGCAGATGGCTGTCATCTTGCTGTGTCCTTACATGACAGAGAGCAGAGAGAGAGGAAGCAAGCTCTCTCCTATCTCTTCTTATAAAGGCCATAGTCCCATCATGAGGACTCCATCTTCATGACCGAATTACCTCACCAAAGCCCCATCTCCAGATACCATCATTGGGGAATGGGGTTTCAACATGAATTTTGTGGGGAGAGAACACAAACATTTAGTTTATAGCAAGGGTTGTCTAATTTCCTATCTCATTTTTTATTCTTCTCTAGTTGTTCATTTCTTATATATCCTTCAAGGCTTTAACAAACTGCCTTGAGCCTCTTATCCTTTGTCTAACCCTACTTTGTATAGGGTTTGCAAGTTAAACTACCTTATTTCACTTTCTAATTATTGGTCACTAGAGCACTTGATTACAGGCATTTGTCTTAGTCACTGTTTTGTCGTTTGTATGTTTTGTTTTTCTAACTAATTGTAAGGCCCTCATTAGTAGTGATCTGACCAAGTATAAAATATATAAGTATATTTTCTGGCAAGTATAAAATATATAAAATATATAAGTATATGATCTGGCAAGTATAAAATATATAAGTATATTTTATACTTCATAGTAGCTAGGTCAGTGCTAAGTAAGAACACTAAATGTTTAATAACAGCTATTGAAATATTGACTATCTTTTGATTTTACATAAATAGACTTTTGAAACAGAAGGTTTTCAACTCAACATGCATTCTAAAGCAAAGTGACAAAACAACAGATAAACTTTTCAGTAATATACAATGTAGCACACTTGTTAGATGTTAGCAATAATGAGCTTACTGGTATAGATTATTAATAATTATTAGTAAAATTATTACTAATGGTCAAAAACTTTACTCCCAGTTTTTAAGAAAGATCTTTGCAACAGTTTGTGATAACAATTTTCATAAAATGTATGATTTGGATTATGTGTAGATAAGGTTTGGTTTTCATTTGATTTTTTTTCTTTAATATTTAAAAGAGACTGTTGTAATACTACATTATTTTAGAAGTTGTCCATAAATTTTTGTTTCCATGTGTTTCTTTCATGATGTAATTTACATTTGACAACCTTAATAGAATTTCCTTTGACCAGTAACAGTAAAGAGTGACACCATGTTACAGTTTTATTTGATTCCAGACAAATACATCTGCCTTTGTTCTAAAAATGGATCTGTGGTATTGCTCTGAGAGTCAGCTGTCTGTGTCTGACTTTTTGACTTTCTTTTTGAATTTCTGTTCTGTTTCAAATGATCACCTTGATTAGCACAAAAAAGGAAACCAAAAAGGGGGTGAGGTGTAGGAGTTGTTCCATCTTGTAAAAGTGTGCTTCAAAGTAAGTTCTTCAAAATGGTACTGTCTTTTTTTCCTTTTTTAAACACAAAGTATTTAATGTGGCCACCCATTTTAAATTAGTGCTAACTTTGAAGATCAGGAGTTAAAAAAACTTATTATAACCTCTTCATTTTATACCTCAAGAAGTTAAGACTTAGAGGAAAGGTGACTTTGTCCAAGGTCACAGAGCTTTTTAGGGGAGGAACAGAGACCTGAACTGCATCTTCAGCCTTTCATATTCTTTCCATGGTATCATATTACTTAGTTTTGTTCAACTTTGACTTTCAAAATGTTATGAAATAAGAGATGAAATCAAATCTGCTTTTAACTGCTTAGGTTGCTCTCTTCTCAAACTTAGCAATTGACTAATTGAAAACTCATCTATCTCTATAACCTGTTTTCGGCTGGGGTTATATAAGCATCACCTGTGAAGCTTTTTAAAATGCAGCTGCTTCTGAAAATTCAGAATCTGTAGCTGTGAGACCCAGGTGTGTATGGTTTGAAGTCTCCACAGGTGATTCTGGTGCTGAGCCCTGATTGTGAGTAATTTCCCTAACCTTTAAGTATTGTTAATAAGGAAACTGATTAGAAGTTGGAATCTCACTTTTAAAAAAAAAAAAAAAAATCCTGTTAGGCATATCACTTTTAAGGTGGTTTTTGTATACATATAGGTTGAAAACCCCTAATTCGAAAATCCAGAATCTGAAACGCTCCAACATCTGAAACTTTTTGAGTGCCAACATGACTCTTAAAGGAAATACTCCCTGAAGCCTTTCAGATTTCAGATTTTCAAATTAGGGATGCTCATCCAGTATGTATAATGCAAATATTTCAAATCCAAAAGAATTTGAAGTCCAAAACACTTGTGCTCCCAAGCATTTCGGACAAGGGGTACTTGACCTGCATCTAGTATCAGCTGAGAGTGAGGGGTGGGAATTAGGTGAGGGGCAGGGAAGAAATGAAGGGATTTGTCTCTCCTACGACATGTAGTGGAGTTTAGACTTATGTGGTGGGCAGTGGACATCTGTTCTAGATCCTCGGGGTGGGATGATGCTACATTGAAGGTGACAGTCTCATGTCTCTTTGCCTTCAGGTGAGCACTCTTTTTATTGTATAAAGACCTTTAAGAAAAACTCCTGTTCTTCTTTCCTACCCAGTGGTCATAAATCTAAGGGCTACACTGTTTTCCTTCTCTCCTGATACCTATGATAAGTTACCAAATCTTTTCAGTTTTTAGTTTTTAAATATGTTAAAACTATTTCCCCCTCTTTATCCCTACTGCTACTGCCCTAGTATAGGTCTTCATCATCTTTTGCCTGAATAACTGTAATAGCCTTCTAATTGAATTCCTTGTCTCGTCCACCTTCCATATTACTGTCGGTGGTACCATATTCTTTTATAAAATCCTTCAGTGGTTCCCCATTCCCTAGAATAAAGTCTGTACTCCTCAGTATGTCATTCGAAGCAGTTTACTGCCTCATCACCAGCTGCTCAGGAAGAGGGTTGTGTACCCTATACTATACCTCAGCCATTATGGATATAATGTGTTCTTTCATAACTTTGCATATGTTATTCTCTTTGCTTGCAATCCTTTTTCCAAGTTGACCAGCCTTGTAAATTCATATGAATCCTTTAATACATCTCAGATGTAACCTCTCTTACATGTTTCCTGCCATCCTTTTTCCCTCCTCTGGTTAGCATTCCTTTTATTATTACTTTTATGGTAATTGCCTATGCATGTGTCTGCTCTCCCCATTAGACTGTGAGATCACTGAGGGCAAGAACTATAGGTTTCATTCATCTTTATATTTCCAGCATCTACTTCAGTGTCTGGCATATTTGCGTTCAGTAAATGTTCTTAAAAACTGATGTAAATTGAATTGCATTTCTCCGCATATTCAGTTAAAAATTGAGCTTCGGTAGCTGAAAGAACTGACAGTAATTTTTTTTTTACTTTTATGAATATTTGCCTCTTCCTATTTTTTATGATTTTCAAATTACTTGGGATTTTTTTTATAATGGCTAAAATGTTTTCTCTCATACAGCACAAGGCCTTACTTGTAACCATGAGAAGTGGAATATTACTATGATTCATGTCCTAAGCAACGGGAGTTGTAAATAAGATGGTAGGAGTTGACAAATTTGTGTGTTTAGTGGAGGAGATATTTCTTTGCTTTCTATTACATCAGAGTACATTGGCCATTGCATGAATTAGCTGTTATGTTTTTCTTTGTATTAAATTTATGTTTACAAGGAGACAAAAAAATGCTAAGTTCAGATTAAGTTATTCTTTTGTTCTTTTGATACTCTTTTTACCATGTCTCTAGGTTCCTTAGAACATGTTGTTCAGACACTTAACAAGCAGTGTGGTTTTGGGCAAATTATTCAATTGCTCTAGGCTTTAATTTCCTGTTCTGCAAAACAGATACTAGTACACATAGGGTTGTTGTGAGAGTTAAATGAGTTAATCCACGTAAGGCACTCAGAATAAGCCTGGCACGTGGTGAGTATTCTAATAGCTGTTCAGCCTCATCCTGTGCCACTGCCCTCTTCATTCACTTCCTTGACTGTGCTAAGCTCTTTCCTGCTTCAGAGCCTTTGTGGATGCTCTATCCTCTCTAGTGGGATCGCAGTCTTCTTCTGACTGGCTCTTGTCTAACTTCAGGTCTCTCGTAAGACTGGAAGTTCCAGGAGAACGCAGTGCCTGCACAGTCGTTTTGTAATACATATTGCTGAATGAAAGAGTAAATTAATAATTGAGCCAACTGAAAAAGAGAACAGGATCTTATGGAATGCAAAGTTGCCCCTTCAGGGTTTGTGGTCAGGGCAGGTTTTTCTCATTTCAGGCAGGGAGGAAGAGAAAGGGGGGGGGGGGGGGTGGGTGGGGGGGAGAAAGGGGGGGGGGGGGGGGGGGGGGGGGGGGGGGTGTGGGTGTGTGTGTGTGTGTGTGTGTGTGTGTGTGTGTGTGTGTAAGCGAGATATACATACTTAAAAATTAAATTGTGAAATTATAAATATTTAATGCTTGAAATACTAAAATAGGAGTCTACAAATTGAGCTCTGCCTAAATGATAATCAATTTGAGCTTATAATGGTATTTTTACTTGCTCCCGATAATTTGGATATGCTATTGTTTGTGTTTTAAAATTAATACATTCCACAGGCTCGGTACAGTGCCCCACGCCTGTAATCCTAGCATTTTGGGAGGCCAGTGTAGGAGGATGGCTTCAGGCCAGGAGTTTGAGACTAGCCCCAGCAACATAGCAAGACCCCATCTCTACAAAAAATAGAAAAATTAGTTGGGCATGGTGGTGCACATCTGTAGTAGTAGGTTGAGGCAGGAGGATCATGTGAGCCCAGGAGTTTGAGGCTGCAGTCAGCTATGAAGATGCCACTACACTCTAGCCTGGGCAACAAAATGAGACCTGTCTCAAAAAAAAAAAAAAAAAAAGGACAAAAGAAAAAATTCATACATTCCATCCATACTTTAAAAAAGAAGCTCTTAGACAAACTGACCACTTCACTGCTGGGTATGGTTTTAGAAGCTAAAAATTTGAGAGTAAATTGTAAGGGCACAAAATTGTAAATAAAATTTAATCATAGCAATGTTTTAAAAAATGCATTTAGGACATACACCAAGTGTTACCAGTATTGGATTGGCTATCTTTGGGTGATAGAATTATAGATGCCTTTTTTTCTTCTACTTTTTAGTAATTTCCATCTTTCCTATAAAGATTTATATAAAATTGCAACCTGCAGACACTATATCAATTCGATGCTGGATTATTATCCCTTTATTATAAATTCCCTTATTTTTAGAGGCTCCTACTATGACATTTAACTTTTTGCGAAAAGGCATTGAAGTTGAAGAAAAATGTTTAAAAAGGAAACTGTTACAAAAAGTCCATTTTAAGTCACATAAATATAAAAATCTTATTTCAAAATTGTTCTTTTTAAGTATAACATCTTGGAAACGTACTGCTTATTTACAAATAGTACTGAGCCATTGTAACTGCAGAATTTCTAACTGGAATGTGTTATGTTTCTAGAAATGTCTGCTATACGTTAAGCCCAAATGGATTATATCTAGTTGTTTCCGAAATTTTGTCCTTTTCCTTTTTTCCTCATTCTGCATATTCTCTCAAGTGATAAGTTGACAATTCTAAACTCTTTCTTTGCCCTATCCTCTCTCCTGAGCACCCTGTATTAGTTGACACCCCCATTTGTGAGTCATAGAAACTCACTCAAGCTAGCTTAAACAGAAAAGATAAAAGGGCAGGGATGTCTATGTCAGAAATGGGCAGGAACAGAAACTAGGACAATGTGAGGATTCTTAGGCTCTGAGCTTTGTTAGTTTATAGGCAGTTGCCTGATTTTTTTTTTCTCTGTACACCAATTTCCTCTCCTCCTCCAATCTGTATGTCAGAAAGCATGACCTTGACTATTTCAGAATTTATAGGACTTAGCCACCCAGAGGCAGGGGATGAGGAAAGAGATGAAACTAAAAACAAAACAAAGCTGAATTCTCTCTTTGGATTCAAACTCCAAGGAAAGTACTCTGTTTAAGTCAGGTTTTGTCTAGTAGCTGTGGTCAAACAGGCAAAGTGATATATAACAGGGAAACAGCTGTCAGGAGCCAGTAACCTGCACATTGGAATTGCTGGCTAATTGATTGCGAATGAATAATCTGACTTAACTGAGGCTCTTGTGAATAAAAAATCAAAACACCACCAAAATTAATAATGGGATTACAGATATTTTTTAAACCATCTATATTTTTTAAAGAAAAATATAACATGGATGAAATGATAATATCTAAGATTCCCTTCAATAGAGTTCATTGAGGACATGGGATGGGGCAGTGAGTGGGTAGAGGCATGTATAATATGAAACAAACTGATTGTTGAAACTGGGTGATGGGTATGTGGCAGTTGTGCTTTTATACTCTTAAGGAATAAAATGGCTAGGGATCTTCTGCATATTCTTGTAGCCTAGAATTAATATTCGTCTAGTCCTCATTGATTGCACAGCTCTCTGATGTCCTTAGGATTTTTTATTTTGGTCAGTTACCTGGGTTTTTTCAGTTATAGCAAAAGTACAGCCATGCTGTGACCTACTACATCCTCTTTAAAAGTGGAAGATATAATGTAAAATTAAAAGAAAATTTTTTTGGAGTTTTTTCAAAGGATTGAAAAATATAAATTCTAAGGATTTTATATTTATACCTTGTAAATGAAAAACATTCCAAAGTGACAAGTTTGATGGAAAATATTATTGCCTTTATGTCATTGACAAAGTCTAGAAGATGTTTTGGAATAGCTTTGGCTGTCATTTCCAGACCAGCAGCTATTCCATTAGCTCTGTTCTCTTCACTGACAATACCCATTTGGTTGACACTCATCTGTGAAAACTTACATATTAATGACTAGAAAAGATTTCTATCAAAAGGCAAATATAGTGATAATACTTAGCTTTTATTTTTTCTGCTTGAGAACCTAAGAAATTCTAAAGATGTAAAGATCTTTTCTTACATTTACCATGGGACTTCAGAAAATTAGATTTCTTTATTAATCAAAGCAGCAGCGTGGTACACAATCTTGAGTCACATCATCTTTGTAAGAGAGGCATGCTGTCTGTTAGTCATATGAGAGTGTGTGTGTATGTGTGTGTTTTCTAATATAAATTTGCTTTCACCCAAAGGAAACTGCAGATAAACTGGAGATAAAACTTAGTTATGTTTAAGAACAAGTGTTTAGGCCAAGCATGGTGGCTCATGCCCACAATCCCTGCACTTTGGGAGTCTGAGGTGGGGGGATCACTTGAGCCCAGGAGTTCAAGGGTGCAGTGAGCTATGATGATGCCACTGCACACCAGCCTGGGTGACAGAGTGGGACCCTGTCTCAAAAAAAAAAAAAAAAAATTAGCCAGGCCTGGTGGTCCATGCTTATAATGCCAGCTACTCTGGAGGCTGAGGCAGGAGGGTTGCTTGAGCCCAGGAGTCTGAGGTTGCAGTGAGCTGTGATTTTGCCATTGCACTCTTGCTGTGGGCAACAGAGTGGGACCCTGTCTCCAAAAAGTAGAAAAGAAAAACAAGTGTTTAACTGAGAAAATTAAATCTAATCTGTGACACATTTATCTGCCCTCTAAATGTAATTCTAAAACCCAGAAGGTTTGGAAATTGATAGGCTTTTGATAACTTATGTGGAGGCAAATGTGACCCGAATGGATGAGAAGCTTATTTATATTTTTTGTTTATCCCATTTAGTGTGAATATTCATATGTGTTGCTACAAAAATTGTAATGTATTAGATAAGAGGATGCTGCTGTAAACCCCTTCTGGAGGTGTTACAAAATATATATGTGCACTGCACATTAACTTTCTAAAATATAAAAAGTTCTGAAATTTGAAACCCTCCAAGAGATTGTGACTCTCTATTTAACGTCCGTAATATTTAGTTTTTTTTTTATCTGTAGAGATGTTAAAATCTATCCTAGTATGTCTTAATAAGAATTATATGAAATAATTAATATATGTAAAGATTTGAGATACCTAGTGTAGTAAGTATTCAATTTGTTGGGATGGTTTTTATCATTATCTTGGAATTTGTATTCAGCTGTGCAAAGTTCGGATCCTAAAGCTAGAATATACTTCACCTGTAAGTTAGAATTGTGAAGAAATTTTGACGTTGTTTCAAAATATTTAAAACATTTCCAAGAGTGGATAGGACCAATAATGTATTTTTTTTTTTTTTTTTTTTTGAGACAAGAGTCTCGATTTGATGCCCAGGCTAGAGTGAGTGCTGTGGCATCAGCCTAGCTCACAGCAACCTCAAACTCCTGGGCTCAAGCAATCCTGCTGCCTCAGCCTCCCCAGTAGCTGGGACTACAGGCATGCGCCTCTATGCCCGGCTAATTTTTTCTATATATATTAGTTGGCCAATTAATTTCTTTATAGTAGAGATGGGGTCTCGCTCTTGCTCAGGCTGGTTTCAAACTCCTGACCTCGAGCAATCTGCCTGCCTCGGCCTCCCAGAGTGCTAGGATTACAGGCGTGAGCCACCGCGCCCGGCCCATGCCCCAAATATTACAGTAAAAATCAGGTAGGGCAGAATAATTTTGTCAGTTATTATTATTTTTTAATGTATACATTCAGAATTTGACTGTTAGAAATTATTTGCAACAGGATTTTGGGGAGGGACACAGTAAAGTTTCACATTATTCCCATCTGCCCCCCAGCCTGCCACGGCTAAAGCCTCCCTACCAGATAAAAAAGGGACACAGAGTTGATTCTCAACTGGGTATTTCTAGAACATAAGCTGGGATACTGTCCCCAGGCATAAATCCATAAATTCAGTATAGGGAGACAGGGCAAACAGGCAGGAATTTTGAGTACAAATACCCGACTTGGTTCAGAAATTTGGGGAGCAGGGAAGACACCCTGTATCTTTTATTTATTTTTTTCTTTCTCCTCCTCCTCCTGACACCCTGTATCTTACTGGTGTCTGTTAAAGGAAAGGCACTCAGGGCGGGGCTCGGTGGCTCACGCCTGTAATCCTAGCTCTCTGGGAGGCCGAGGTGGGCGGATCATTTGAGCTCAGGAGTTCGAGACCAGCCTGAGCAAGAGCGAGACCCCATCTCTACTATAAATAGAAAGAAATTAATTGGCCAACTAATATATATAGAAAAAAAAAAATTGGCCGGGCATGGTGGCGCATGCCTGTAGTCCCAGCTACTTGGGAGGCTGAGGCAGCAGGATTGCTTGAGCCCAGGAGTTTGAGGTTGCTGTGAGCTAGGCTGACGCCACGGCACTCACTCTAGCCTGGGCAATAAAGTGAGACTCTGTCTCAAAAAAAAAAAAAAAAAAAAGGAAAGGCACTCAGTTTGAAGGATTCAAAGGAGGATTTCTTCTTCTTGGGGGTCTATGTGGTGTGGGGAGCCTCTTCCATGGGCCTCAGTGATCTTAATGGAGTTTGCTGATTCAGTATCATCCCCAGTGGCCTGTTTGTAGTTGGTGGGGCTGCTCTTTACCCTTTGAGGGACGTATTTCCAATGCTTTCTTCTCTTTCATGGGCACTTGGAGTGGGCATGGGAGTGGGAGGGTGGCACGGGTGGAAATTTTACCTGCTTCTCGGTGCTCACTTAGCTCTAAGGAGCCTTGGAGCTCTGTCTGCTCAAGCTTGTGTCTCTTTCAAGGGGACTTTTCAGAGGGTAGAATATTGTTTCTGACAGCCTTACAGATATACTTCTCTTTTAATACTTTACCACCTTTAAGAGAAGTTACAGGGCTGGGATCACGCCTGTAATCCTAGCACTCTGGGAGGCCAACGCAGGTGGATCGCTCAAGGTCAGGAGTTCAAGACCAGCCTGAGCAAGAGCGAGACCCCGTTTCTACCAAAAATAGAAAGAAATTAATTGGCCAACTAAAAATATATAGAAAAAAAATTAGCAGGGCATGGTGGCACATGCCTGTAGTCCCAGCTACTCGGGAGGCTGAGGAGGGAGGATCGCTTGAGCCCAGGAGTTTGAGGTTGCTGTGAGCTAGGCTGACGCCACGGCACTCAAGCCCCGGCAACAGAGTGAGACTCTGTCTCAAAAAAAAAAAAAAAAAAGAAGTTACTCAGAATAGTGGATTATTCCAATGTGGCTTATAGCTTCAGAATAGTGTTATGTGTTACTTTGAAAAGATGTGGCTGGCATTCAGCACTTCTTTGAACCAGGGCCTATTACTTATTGGCTGTATTGCTTGATTTTTCACATAATGTTACATATCCATTTAAATCATAAATGTGAATTATGCTGTATTACTATAAAACCGACCAGTGTTCCCTAGAATAGCATGGTGATAATTTTTGTAAGAAAAAACAAGTAGTAACAATACCCTATTTCTGTTATGAGAACAGAAAGTAAAGATAATAACAAAACAAGCTTCCAGGATACATGAAGTCATCATGACTAAAAATCATGTATTGTACACATACTTCATATTTTTAATTTTATTATAATAATTGGTCTTCCCTGTCATCCCCAGAAGCATGTTATAAAGATAAATACATTCTCCTCTCAGCTCTCATTATTTTTAACCTCAGAAATATGAAATGTTGATGTGTTGGAGTTTAGGGAATAGAAAACTGCAAAAAATGAGTTTTCTATATCTGTTGGATAACGGTATAGCTTTACAAATGCAATTTGTGGGGCAGATAAATTGTAAACTACATGGCTAGCGTTAGTGAGTGGTGACAGAGCTTGATAGGCCGGTGTTGGGAGAACAGTGTGCAGCCCAGAAGCTGCTGCCCCAGGTGGATGACAATACTCGGTAAGAGGGTCAACCATAGTGGGCGTGCAGGTGTTGTTGGCCAGAGGCTGGCCACATTTTGCAAACTTCTCTTCCCCTAAAAACAAACAAACCAACCTTTGTCTTTTGAATATTTCTCAGAATTCAGAATTTTTTTTTTCTTCTCAGAAAACCGAAGAATGGGAAAAAAATAAGACTGAAGCAGACATGGAAGAGTATGTATGGGAAAAAAGCTCCTCAGAAAAAAATATCCTGGAAACACTTCTCCAGATTAAAGCTGCTGAGAAAACTACGGACGTAAATGAAGAAGAACTCCTTGGTACTAAAGAAGTTGAAGATTACAAAAATTGTGTCGTTACTCTTAAGAACGAGGGGGAAAATGAAAATACCCTTTCTCAGTACAAAGAATCAGTGAAGAGACTGTTAAATTTGACATGAATTACAAAGTAGAAAAATCTGCTTTATTTATTAATTTGATGATAGATGTAATCAGTATCTAATTGGGTATAAAATTGAAAATGTTAAAAAAATCATCATTGTCTTATATCAGAGTTAAAATTACTTCATTTGATACTAATGCTCACTGGCAATAATTATTCCAGAGTTTTCTTATTTGTACACTGGCACAATTAGAATAATTAGATCTCTGATTTTTTTTTGTTGTAAAGTGTTTTGATTTTATTTCTATACAATAACTTTGTATGCATATATACATACACTTAATTGTTATTTTGTCATTTGCCACATTTCTTTCCCCACAAGCTGGCATTCAGCAGTTGCTTTTGAGTAATGATTTTGGTTTTTTGGGAAGGTAGGCCCAGGACCTAGTCCCTTGACTTGCAGGTCAGTACTGGTTTATGTGGCTACCTTCTAGCCATTCTATTTTTCACAGTTGCCAATTCTGGTCAGAAACAGGTCCTCAGGAGTATTTTCTAACCTGAAATGTTTATTCCATCCCTCCCTTTTGGGGGCACTTTATGTTGATTCAACTCTGTCGAGCATTCTGCTTTCTATATTGCGAGGCTCATTTTGCCAGGCCTGAGCTTGCAGAAAAGTAGAAGTGGAGATTAGTTGGTTTTCATCCTTTTGGATGTCCCAGTTAGAGCTGCCACAGCTCAGAAAGAAGTGACATATAAGGACCTTGAATTTAATTGGAGTAAATGACAAAATAAAAACTACCCTAAGATATATTCCATTCAATTTGGCTGTCAGTTCAATATTTTTAAGTATACCTGTAAGCTTTTTCTTACCACTTCCATACTTGTTGGCAAGTGATTAATTTAAAATCAAAGTAAAGGAATTATTGAGCATTTATTTGCCTAACAGATTTATTTTGTCTAACAGAATTAAGAGAATATAAATAAAAGCCAAAAGGAATTTCAAAACAATTGCCTAAGACATTTGCATAAAATGAAGGTTGAGCTGGGCACAGTGGGCCCTGCCTGTAATCCCAGCACCTCTGAAGGCTAAGACAAGAGGATCACCTGAGGCCAGGAGTTTGAGACCAGCCTGGGCAACATAGAGAGACACCCTGCCCCATCTCAAAAAGAAAAGGTATAGTTTGGTATTGATAAGGCCAAGGCTGTAAAGGATATAAAGGACAACAGGAAAGAGACATGTGTTGTGTTCCATTTGATGGAAATAGTGAATGAAAAGCAAAATAGGTAAAACAATTTTTTGATCATGTTTAGAACACACTTTAAGAAATATATCAGTTCATTTAGAGACTTGTGTGGAGTTAAGGAAAACTCAGATGCAGAAACAGGATTGAAGACTGGAAACATTTTGAAAAGAGTAGAAGCTAAAAAGAGGTGTCACTGGGGAACATGTGAAGAAGTGGTAGCTTAGGGTGGTCCATCCTGTGTAATAATACAGTATAGATGAGAGCAGAAGGAGTAATGATCTGTAATAAAGAATTTGACCAAAGAGAGATCTGGCCTTTACCCAGACACTCTAATAGGAGTGTCTTCATTTTGGGTGAGAACTAGCCCCAGAAGATCTGAGGATGGGGCCAGCCATGCCAGAAAAACCAGCCACGTGATTTAGTGTGAATGCTTTGGGTCACATGGTATCAGTCCACCTGGCAGCTGAGGTCAACTACCCAGGCAGACAGTCAGTCATACCTACGTAATGGAACCCAATAAAAGCTCTGAACACTGAAGCTCGGGCAAACTTCTCTGGCTGGCAGTACTCCATCCATATTGTCACACACTGATCCTGGGAGCTGAGCATTTTTGACCCTTCCTGGACTTCAACCTATGTGCTGCTTCTCTTGGGTGATTTTAATATCTATCCTTTCCTGTAATAAACCATAACATGAGAATAATAGTTTTCATTGAGTTCTTGTGAGTTATTCTAGTAAATTTTTGAACTTGAGTGTGTTTTGGGGACAACGACCAAACTTACAGTCGATGTTACAAGTGAAGGCAATCATGTAGAGCAGTGGTCCCCAACATTTTTGGCACCAGGAACCAGTTTCATGGAAGACAATTTTTCTACAGGCAGGTGGGGCAGGGGGAGGCAGAGTGCAGGTGGTGGTGTGAGCCATGGGGAATGGCTGTAAATACAGATGTTGCTTCTCACCCGCCACTCACCTGCTATGTGGCCCGGTTTCCAAGTTTTATGGAAGATAATTTTTCCACAGATGGGGGTCGTAGGGGAAAGTCTGTGGCCTCCTCTGCGGCCTGAGGGTTGGGGACCTCAGATGTAGAGGACTGTGCCCTCTTGGCAGTTTGCAACTCCAAGTGACTGACCTCAAGGCTCTGGGGTTGCAGTCATTGATGCCTAATGGCAAAATCTTAGAGCTGGAAAGATTAATACAAAACGCCTCAAAAATATAACAGGTGCTGTCATTGTAATTTTAACAATAATAACCACTTTTTTTAGGGCTGGTCTAGTGAAGCAGTGGGAATGAAGAAGGAACAAAGGAATCTCTAACTGGTGTGATCATCTGTAACTGTTCCAGCCGCTGCACTCGGACCAACCACGCAGCACTATTTGTCATTAATTAAATCCTTGTCCTTTAAAATTTTAATTGATCCAGTGTATACAATGAACATCATCATGTTCATCCTTATAACGAGGATTCAGGGGACACTGCTGTATTGATAATGCAGTTATTTCTGACTCCCGCCTTAAGTTGTGTAGCTCAGAAGTTGCTTAAACACTTAGGCAACTAAGATATAGATCAAATCTCTTTCATTAATTGTAGGGTGCTTTAATTCTTTCTTTACATAATTTCTTTCCAATATTGGTATTTCATAATACTAGATAGTTTTAGAGTTTTTATGGTTAGAAAAAAAGATCTAGCTAGTTACACTGTTGGAAAGATTTCATGGTTACTAAATGGGAGTAACTACCTTAGCTTTAGTTACTGACTGGGCCCTGAGATCTTTCATTGTATTGTTTTGTTTTTAAAGAGTTGGGGTCTATCTCTGTTGCCCAGACTGGAGTTCAGCAGCACAATCATAACTCACTGCAGCTTCGAACTCTTGGGCTCAAGTGATCCTCCTGCCTTAGCCTTCCAAATAGCTAGGACTACAAGTGTGAGCCACCCTGCCTGGCAATTGTTTCTTTTTTTCTTTCTTTTTTTTGAGACACAGTCTCACTCTGTCACTCTGTTTAGAGTGCAGTGGTGTCATCATAGCTCACTTCAAACTCCTGGGTTCAAGCGACCCTCCTGCCTCAGGCTCCTGAGTAGCTGGGACTACAGGTGCACACTTCCGCACCTGGTTAAATTTTTCTATTTTTAGTAGAGACGGGACCTCGATCTTGCTCAGGCTGGTCGGGAACTCCTGACCTCAAGCAATCCTCCTGCTTCGGCCTCCCAGAGTGCTAGGATTACAGGCATGAGCCACTGGGCCAGGCCCTATTAATAAAATTCTACTCAGAAGTTCTCTTTGGTCCCTTCAGCTTCCAGTAAAAGTGTCGTTTCTGGCCCCAGTTGTTTTTGCTTCTTGACTGACTGGTCTGTTGTCTCTCTAGTCCACTTTTACTCAGTTTATCTGATAGTCATAAGTAGAGGCTAAAGAAGAGGAGGAGTATGTTTGTTTTCTTACAAAGGTAAGTATGTTTGCCCTAATTATGGTCATTTCTATGAAACTACCAACTTTAAGGAATGAGTAAAATTCTGAGAAACTCCAAGGAATAAAAACTTTTTTATCCTAGCAGCCCTAGTTTGTTGGAAGACCTCCAAGCAATTCATATATACTTAAAATAATTTTTTAAAATGTATGTATGAAAATTTATAAAGACTGCTTCCTGAATTTATATTTATAACTTTAATTCTTGATATCTCTCCCCCAAAATAGCATGTTTTTTACCTAATGTATTAGGAAAAAAATAAATAAAATTTATGACACCTAAAATAATCATTAGCAAGTTTAGATAAATCAATTACCTTTTTAAGTCAGATTTTTATTTGCGGTTATTATTCCATTGATAGAAATTTTTTTTATATTTCCTTTATATTAAAAGAAATAGACATTTTCTTTTTCTACCCAGTATCAATACTGGAGAAAGAAAAAGAAATCCCTCCTAAGCCAATTTGCTTTAACATCTGAGGGAATAGTAATATTTTATAAGTCTTGTAGTAGAATTTCCCATTATCTATTCTTTATTCTTATTGGCTGTCTTTTAATATCTGTTCTCAAATTAAAAACAGGTTTCAGGAAGGAGAGGATGGGCCTATAGTTTAAGTTCTTTAGAGACTTGAATGACAATATTTTACATGTAAGAATCTAAGATTTAGGCTATAAATCTGGTTAAAGATTTGGACTGAGCTGAAATACCTAGAGCTGATATTTACACCTGGGCAAACAGAATGTATACAAGTAATAGATAAAAATTAAAGCTCCCAAGCTTTATTCAACAGAAATCAGTACAGAAAACCCAAAAAAGCTCAGTGCCGTAATTATTGAAAGGAGGATGAAGATGGATTGTGACTGAGAGAAGTTAATCAACTGAACCTTGAAAGCTAGATAAAAATCAGGAAACATTTTCTTAGGGGTTAGTAACTGTAGTAGTGCTCTTTTGCTCAAACCACTAAACGTTTTTATTAACATATGTGACAATAATTGGACCTTGACTGGGAGACTAATGTGATGATGTTATGGCATTTTCTTCCTAGTATCTTTTTTTCATGCTTATTGGGAAAACAGAGGTTCTTAGTCTAACTGTGATTTTTGAGCATGGACTTTTGAATCAGATTGCCTATATTTAATTAAGTCCTGGCTTCACTACTTAATAGCTGTATGACTTTAGGCAAAGTGCGTAACTTCTCTTCACCTCAGTTTCCGCATCTGTAACATGTGATAATAGTATAATGGTTAATAATGGTATAGCTAACTCACAGAGTTGTAAGGATTCAGTAATGTAATACCCTAAAGCACTGAGAACAAACAGCATCTCTCACTTGGCACTAAATAACAACTGCAAGGGTGAGAATTTTGGAACTTTGGCAAAAGGAACACTACTCAGAAAATGGAATAGAACTGGGTATGGTGGCTTATGCCTATAATCCTAGCCACTCAGGAGGCTGAGGCAGGAGGATTATCTAAAGCCAAGAGTTTGAGACCAGCCTGGGCAACATAGCAAGACCCTTGTCTTGTAAAGAAATTTAAAAAAATTAGCCAAGTGTGGTGGCATCTGCCTCTAGTCCCAGCTACTCAGGAGGCTGAGGCAGGAGGATCGCTTGAGCCCAGGAGTTCAGGGCTGCAGTGAGCTGTGATTGCACCACTGCACTCCAGCCTAGGTAACAGACAGAGACTCTGTCTCTTAAAAAATGAAAATGGAAATAATCAAAAAAGCAGTTAGGTGTATCAAGCATCAGCCTTTTTCAGAGATTGGCAGGAGTGGGTATCCTAATGTATTGTTTTTAACCAAACTGCCCTTGTCTTGCAGAAAACTAGAAATGATAACCCTTGAAAGCTTACAATCTCGCTACAACTTTTTTTTTTTTTTTTTTTGAGACAGAGTCTCACTTTGTTGCCCACGCTAGAGTGAGTGCCATGGCGTCAGCCTAGCTCACAGCAACCTCAAACTCCTGGGCTCAAGTAATCCTTCTGCCTCAGCCGCCTGAGTAGCTGGGACTACAGGCATGCGCCACCATGCCTGGCTAATTTTTTCTATATATATTAGTTGGCCAATTAATCTTTTTCTATTTTATACTAGAGACAGGGTCTCGCTCTTGCTCAGGCTGGTTTCGAACTTCTGACCTCGAGCAATCCGCCCGCCTCGGCCTCCCAGAGTGCTAGGATTACAGGCGTGAGCCACCGCGCCCGGCCACGCTACAACTTTTAAGAGTTCTCCTTCAGAGTGTTACATTTTTTAGTTTTCCTGGATCCTGACTTCCTCCGTCCTAGCTTATATTGGCCCTGCTGCTTTTGACAGCATCCAGAAGCAAGGATGGCCATACAACAGCAAAGAAAGATGACAGAGGTACAAAGGGCCACCGGAACCAGCCAGGCCTTTGGAGTCACAGATGCCTCATCAGGGGTCCCGTCTCCATTCGCAGATGTGTGGTTTCTGCTGTCGTACCCCTTGGTTTTGTTCAGTAACTGTTTGCTACTGTTGAGTTGGGATAGGATGGGCTTATGAGAAAGTTTTGTGCCCATGGGCACAAAGAAAGGAGAAATAGTCTTGTTATCTGGATTGCTGATGAAATCAGTACTTGGTGACACCGTGTTTACCTTTGTGGTAATGGAGTCATTCAGGGAAGTGAAGCTTGCCCAAAAATCTGTGGTTAACTCCTTGGAATAACTGGTATCGTTTGTATTTACAACCAAATCTTGATGTGTGGTGGACAATGGAGCCTCTATTGACGGCATCATAGGGTTTATCACGGTGGTTTGTTGTTTATCTAAATTCATAGCTTTTAGAATCCTTAGTCTGTCCCACCTATCAGATGAAGAGCGGGTATTTAGGTATGCAGAAGGTGATTGTCCAAAAACCAGCAAATCCGGATCTATACCTGTAAGATAAATAAAGCATCAGTCATTTTATTTTTAATTTTGAAGAGAAAACTTTACAGCACAGTTTGGAGAAGTGTTGGATTTTGCTGTTATGAGTTACTGAACTAAGTTCTGTATTCAAGTTCTCCCGCTGCAGACTTCTGAAAGGCTTAGAAACATACTGGCTACATTTGAATGTATCTGAAATTCCTAGGGCACTTTGCAAGTTATGAACAAATGTGGCTACACCCAAGGAGAAGGCTTTGTGTCTGTCAGGGCTTTTGCACAACAATAGGGAGGGAGTGTTAGTGTGAATGCTGCAGGAACAGTAAACATTTGAGATACAATATTGCATTTTTAAATAAAGTTAAACAAAACTGGGCCAGAGAAGGGTGCCTGTGTTCAAAGTCATGAGCAAAGCCTTAAATCTCATCCCCTTTCAGTCCCTGAAGGTCCTGGTTTGTCTTTAGTATTTCCTCTCTTCTTTATACTAAAGTTCTTTCCCTTTGACTTCAGACGTGCAACACAAACTGCTTTGTATTTAAAGGGGAAGAAAAAAGCCTCCCAGCAGCTTTCCAGTGGTCCCTGCTGGTGACCATTTCTCTCTCTCTCTTCCTGCAAACATGCTTCTGAGGAATTGTGTCCTTATTTCCTGATCACTTGTGTCTCGTTGCTTCGGCTTTCTTGCCCTTCATACTTCTGACCATCCTGTCCTTTAGAGTCTTCTCCCAGGACTCCCTGGACCACAGACCCCCTCCCTTGCATTTTACCCCAGGTGGCCTGCCTTCATTTTCACTTTCTTTTGCTAGTTCTATTCTCGTCCTAACTGACTGTGCGGTTTCCGCAATCTTCACTCCTTGGTCTTTAGCTGTATTTTCTCTTCACCGCCCCCTCCCCCTACACACTTACAAAGAGATTGTCCTCAGCTGTTCACCACGACATAAATGGCACTGAAATTCATATCGCTGATTGTTTTCCTCCTTTTTGAGCTCTGATCTCATTTCTCCGGTGCTCTATTGGAGATTTCCACCTGGGACATCTCACATCATCTCTACCTGAATATGCCCAAAGCCAAAATCATCACGTCGGCATCCTGTCTCCTTCGTTGACATCACCATTTTTCCATTCCCTGCCGGAGTCTGTGCTACAGAGTGATTTGGACTCCTCCCTCCTTTATTTCCCTCATTCAAAAGTTAACCACGTCCTATTTGCACTTTCTTCCCAGTATTCTGATAATTATCCCTCCTCTCCATCACAACTATAAGCACATTGTCCTGACCTTTATGTTTCCCTGACTAGACCTACATATAGTTTTCCTG
Source organism: Mirza zaza (assembly GCA_008750895.1). Lineage (NCBI taxonomy): Eukaryota > Metazoa > Chordata > Mammalia > Primates > Cheirogaleidae > Mirza > Mirza zaza. The sequence continues at coordinate 37,126 of VSMD01107361.1, forward strand.
ACTAGACCTACATATAGTTTTCCTAGACTAAGATAACCAGACATTGCTTTATGGTGTTTTCTCATTAAAGGTCTTTGTGGTTCCCTGTTTCTGACAAAGTCAACCTCAAACTCTATCTGCAGTGCTTTTTGTTTGTTTGTTTGTTTGAGACAAAGTCTTACTCTCTTGCCCAGGCTAGAGTGCCGGGTCATCAGCCTAGCTCACAGCAACCTCACACTCCTGGGCTGAAGCAATCCTCCTGCCTCAGCCTCCCGAGTAGCTGGGACTACAGGCATGTGCCACCATGCCCGGCTAATTTTTTTCTCTATATTTTTAGTTGTCCAATTAATTTCTTTCTATTTTTAGTAGAGACGGGGTCTCACTCTTGCTCAGGCTGGTTTCAAACTACTGACCTTGAACAATACATACACCCGCCTCGGCCTCCCAGAGTGCTAGGATTACAGTCGTGAGCCACCGCACCCGGTCTATGTGCAGTGCTATGGATACCTGGCCTTGCCCTACCTTAGCCATATTTTCATTGCAACTCCAAATGTCCTGTTATTGTAGCCAGACCAGTTTTCCTGCTTTCCCATCATGATACAAAACTCTTTATCTTGTCTCTGCCACAAAGTCTTCCCTGAATAATGTAGTTTTCATTGTTCACCCCTTCTTGAGCCTTTGTACTGATGGAGTTTCACACATTTTTTTTGCATTTAGTTGTGTGTTTTACACTTATTGTAAGACTTGTCTCATCATCTAGATTATAAAGGAAATTGAGGGCAGAGAGGTGACTGCAGTCTTCTGCAGTGTGGAGACTAGCCTGGAACATTAGGCGTTCCGTAAATACAGACTGATAAAGAAATGTATCTCCTTTGGATTTTGATGGCAAAGTCTATTCTTTTATGGTGACTAATTTGCACCCTGAGATTACATACATGGGTGAAGGACACTTAAATATTTATTTTTTCTAAAATAAAATACATTGACCCCCCATAATATGCTGAAATTAAAAAAAAATTAAAAAAAAAAAAACATTGGTTATCTTGGGACCAAGGATATACTAACTAATTTCAGTAAGTGGCAGTAAGTTTCCCTGTCCCTGGTCCCTGACACCCATCCTTGCAGAATCCTTGTATGCAATGTCCACAGCCCTCAAAACTGCCATTTAGCATTCTCTTTATCTCCTAGTGGCACCCTCAGCCACTGCAATAGAATTGCCTACTTTGGCTCTTACTGAGAGTCTTGAGATACATTACATACAGTGGGTAAGCTCTTGTTTAATCACATACGATTTATCATCTGGAATGAACTCATTGCTGAACATGCCAAACTAAAGGGAATTTTTCTTTCTTTCTTTCTTTTCTTTCCTTTCCTTTCCTTTCCTGTTTTTTTTTTTTTTTTTTTTTTTTGAGACAGAGTCTCACTGTTGCCCAGGCTAGAGTGAGTGCCTTGGCATCAGCCTAGCTCACAGCAACCTCAAACTCCTGGGCTCAAGCAATCCTTCTGCCTCAGCCTCCCAAGTGGCTGGGACTACAGGCATGCACCACCGTGCCCAGCTAATTTTTTAAATATATTTGTAGTTGTCCAATTAATTTCTTTCTACTTTTAGTAGAGACGGGGTCTCACTCTTGCTCAGGTTGGTTTCCAACTCCTGACCTCGAGCGATCCTCCCACCTCGGCCTCCCAGAGTGCTAGGATTACAGGCGTGAGGCACCGCGCCCAGCCTAAAGGGAATTTTCTTTTAGGTTTCTGCCCTAGTTGTCCAAAACTTTTCCAGGCAGAGTCACTGGAAAATGATGATTTAGAGACTTACACGTGGCTATTGGCGGCCAGTTTCTAGGCTACATGCCTCTACTAGAGTCTTACTAACATTCTTCAAAAGCCTTTAAACAGATAATCATTACCGTCTGTTATGTTGTACAAAATGGCACTGGTTCCAGGTTCTAAAATGCAGCTCTCCAGTGTCGGGCAGTGGACATGCAGGCAGTTGACATTGTCATGAACAGGATCGTGGTAGAAGACAGCCACGTTACAGGAAACTGTAAGGGAAACAGGCAAAGTACATCTGCAGATGGCTTGGGTTTCCACCAGTGTGATGAGCTCTGAGTAACTTACAGTTTCTTTTAGGAACACCAGATTAACAATACGTGGCAGGGCTATGTTCAGACATTTTACAGAATGTTATGGACTACCATAACTGCTTCTGTGAATGTGGAAAATGCCTTTTTAAAAGAAAGTAGCTACAGATTTCCTCTAAATAATCTTTCATGCCTTCCATTCCACACAGTATACCTGGAATCATTATTTTCTAGTCCCCGTATTTTACGCTCATGAAAACTTCAACTAGCTACCAAAACCTGTTGGGACTTATATATCATGTTTCTAAGGGACTGGGGATCACCAGGGAAAGAAATAAGAAAATAAAGGGATAACGGCTGTAGAAGAAGAGGGGGGAACAGGAAGGGCGAAAGAGTAACTCCTGGAAGAGGCCCAGGTGCAGCAGACCACGTTAGCGTCCCTCTCGCCCCCGACTGCAGGTGCAAAACCCCATCCGAGGAAAAGCCTAGTGAGTATCCTCTAACGAGGCAGAGAGTAGATAATAGGCAAGGATGTTAGCAGGTGGAATTCTAGGGAATAGGGGCACACGACTGTCTTGTGCTGTCTCCCCTTTTCTAACCAAGTTTGCTATTTAAAACATGTTCTCTTACTTATGGGAAACCTGAAGTCACCTTGCTCAAGTGCAGATCTTCAGTCTGTCCTCCCTAACATGCAACACAGATTTTACTCTTGCTGCAGTGCAGTAGGACCACGTGATGCGAAATATCCATGGGCCAAAAGGTATCGACTTCTCTTTTTTTGTTGTTTTTTTTTTTTGAGACAGTCTCACTCTGCTGCCTGGGCTAAAGTGCCCCGCGTCAGCCCAGCTCACAGCAACCTCAAACTCCTGGGCTCAAGCGATCCTGCTGCCTCAGCCTCCCGAGTAGCTGGGACTACAGGCATGTGCCACCATGCCCAGCTAATTTTTTCTCTATATATTTTTAGTTGGCCAATTTAACGGGGTCTCGCTCTTGCTCAGGCTCGAACTCCGGACCTTGAGCGATCCTCCTGCCTCGGCCTCCCAGAGTGCTAGGATTACAGGCGTGAGCCACTGCACCCGGCCTTGGCTTCTTTAATAAACTAAGATTACAGAGGGATGGCACCTGATGACCAGACCTCAGCACGCCTACAGCTCTGTGGAATTCCTGCTGGCAGAACCCTTACTGCTTCTGTGTGAGGGAGTTACATCTCCACCGTCACTTTAGGACAGCCTCATGTTTCACACCCTTTATTTTTCCAGAAGGAGAAGAACAGGGCAAAAGCTAGTTAATAATACATTGCTAATACATTCTAGTTTACAAATACATTCCCTGAGGACTATGTTACGAAGTTTAAGGGAAAGGAATAATTTTTAAAAATTCAAATTTAAGACGTTAACACATCTGATAAAGTAGTTGATTCTGTAGAGAACAATTTGGAAAGAAGTTTTACATTCCTTACATAAATTTCAGAGCACCGGCTCTGAGCAGGATTGTGGCATTTTAAAGTTATGGCTTCCAATAAAAATTGGGCTGTGCCTTCCTGCCCTTTCTTGTTCTGAAGGAAGAAAGCCACACAACTTGGAAGTTACAGAGGCTCTAAAATCATGGGATTGTACTGGATGATTACATGGGAGTGTCCCTTACAGTCCAGAGGCCAGCTTTCCTGGTGTGAAGAGTCAGGTAAATTCATGCTGTGAGGAGACTCAGAAACCGTCCTGCCCCTTCCCCAGTTGGGAGTTAGAAGCGCCTGGAAGTTAGAAATCGGAAAAAGATTCCCCTTTATTAAATCAATTGTTCTCTTTGTGCCTGATAACTTTTGAGGCCTTGGCCTATGACGGCTTCTCACATTGTGGTCTCTTGACGGTCCGTTTTATATTCTCCAAGGAGCTCTAATTTTCATCTTGGAACTCTCACATGCATCATTGGAAAAGAGGTGTGGGCAATTAATAAGTTTGTGTCAAACCATGCACAGAAAGCGTGGCACAACCAAGGGAATTATTTTAAAGTGCTAGGTTGCTTTTGTCGTTTCTTTTCAAGTAGCTTTAAAATCTTGGAAAAATGAAAAAGAAATGAAAGAGGTCTTTAGGCAATGGTAACTTGACATTCTGCAACAGTGAGACATTTTCCTGATTGCAGGTCTTGACCAATATTGTCTGAGGGATGCCTATACCTGGATTCTATATGACAGACAAAATATCTATTAGGAAAATTTGAAAATAGGATTTTTTTTTCTTTTTGCTATTTGACATATATCACCCTATTTCTTTCAAAACATGAATCACACTCTAAATTCCTGTTCAATACATTCCACATTTGGTTAACTCAAACAAGCACATTTAAAAAATTTGATGAGATACTAATATCACCAAAAGGCACTTTAAAAAGAAAGTTATTATAAACATTTTTGAAATCATATGTGTTATATTTTGGGCTGTAAAACTATTGTTAGTTAACCCTGGAGGAAATATTTTCATTTAGCACTTTGGGGAAGAAAGGATTCTCTGTTTCCTGCAGGTTCTATAGCATTCTGGGTCATTATTAGATTTGTAAATAGAGCCTGCTTGGGTGCAGACAGCAAAGTCAGTTTCAATGGGCTTCTCTCTCTCCTCCTCCCTCCCTCCCCCTTCCTCATTTCAGGGCATTTTTTCTAGTGCTTTTCAACTATTCACTAGCCTTTGCCTAGGACTCCTTACTTAGGTCTGCAGGCTTGGATGTTTCCTCTTATTTTTGCTCAAGCATATGGTTAATACTTACCATCCTTCCTAAGACAGCAGCTCCTGCTGCACTTCTGGCCAGTGCTTTCAGAATAATACTTCAAGAACAGGGCTCCCAGCTTCTGAGACTCCTCCAGATTGATCAGAAGTCCCGGGAAGCGACGGATCCAGCAGTCTCTGTAAAACATGGTGGGTGAGCAGAGACAGTCTGATGTCCACCCCATGCTTAGGAGCAATATCACATCTGCTGCCACCACTGCCGCGAGCATTTCTCTGGTGTGCAGGAAAACTCAGAGATAAGTCTGATTTCCAGGTAGAAGCTAAACATCAGGGTTTAGGACAGTCTCTGGAACTTCTGGGCTGTTGCTAAGGGAGAACGTCCTTGGGGCTTTTCTGGAGGGACACCATCTAGAAAAAGGAGGCCATTCTTTGCATATTGATTTTTCTTTTCTTTCTTCCCAATTGAGCCAGAGGTGAACATTTGACTTCTTGCTGTTCTTTCTGGACACTTTCCAGGCGATTTCAATACCTTGTCCCTTAGCCTCTTGAAGACGTGGATTCTCTCCTCTGCTTTTCTTCTTTCTCTTGAAAGTGAATAGTCACAGACACCTTTTGCTAAGTAAATATAAAGACAAGTGGAAATCCTACTCCAGAGTCTTTCTGAGGAAAACAATAGTTCAGTCACTTGACGTCAGATAAAGGAAGGATCCATTTCACTAGAAACAAGACATCTTTTTGTGAGGGCACTTGTGTATGGTTTTTAAAGAACTTGTGACTGCAGATTTTTTTTAAAAAAACCATTTCTTTATTTCTTTGAATTTAAATTCTGGCATTCAGGTTACAAGAAAATCAGTTTGTACACTGGTTTTTTCCTTACTGAAAAAAAAATAGCCTGTGAAAGTAAATAAAATCTGAAAATGAACTAAAATTTAAAATTTTAATTTTTCAGTGATTGAGAAAACATTGAATGTAGATCCTAGTTACTTCTTGGGGCAAGATAATTTTTTGTAAAGGCCAGTCACAAGCTTCCTTATTGAAAGAAGAGTAAAGATGCCACCAAAAGAATATGCTAATAATGTAGATGGAATACAATACCCATTAAGGTATATACTTTTCAACCAAGGATAAAAAATGTAATTTACGGTGAAAATTGTGAACAGGTTCAAGGTGGGGGATTGTCTAATCTGTTTTCTGATATTTACATTTGCAAGCTATAAAGGAGACTTTTTCATGAAATACATACATACAACAGAAGTAGTTGCTAAGAAATATGCATTAGGGAATGATGAAATGGCTTTAAATTTCTAATTATTAATAAAATCAGTTCAATTACAATGCCAAAACATTTGAAAAGGCAGTGAAAAATATCCTCTTGCTTTTGTGAAGGTTGTGGGTTCCATATCCCATGATGTCCAAGGTAACACATTAGTTCAAAGCATAAGACTGTTGCTTTTCTGTATCCATTTTTATATGAAGCATTAGTTATAATCAACTTTTGGCATGAAGTACTGTTCCTTTAAAAAAAAAGATGAAACTTTTTCTAACCTGTGATCTGTGTTTCTTTTATACCTTTTCGTACAATGACTCATTCACCTCCTTAACACAAAAATGTTAACATTCTTTGAACTTTTATCTTTCCACCTGTTTCCTAATAATAGGCACCCTAATTATCACATATCTTTTGATTTTTAGAAACATACTGTATTAACAATCGATAATGAAGAGGAAAATATTTAAGACTGAATAACTTTAAAAATGAAACATTTCATTTTCTTCTGAGAAAAAATTATATCATGCACTAATTCCTAAACTTGCATAAGCCACATAAAATACACAAAGAATGACAAATATTTCATTCTAATGAACTTTTTATATAGAGCAAGTTTCAGTTGCTTACCTGCAAAGACTCAGACTGTTCCATCTGTTCTGAAGGGAAGAGAGATTTTCTAATGGCAAAGCATGGGACAGATGAGTAACAAAAAATTACTCTCTGTTTTTTGTGAGATTCTATAGCTATTTCTATTAGAAAATGCCCTGGAGACATAAACTAGAAGGTCTATTTTCTAATCTAATGATCTCTTAGTCTTTGAGTCACATTAAATGTAACTTCTTCTGCGTAATATATAATCTCTTGAAGTTCTCATGTTCCCTGCAGGAATAATGGAACAATCCACAATTGTTTAACCCTTTTGCTGCCAAATAATATTCAAAAATGGAGGTCAAAGTTTCATTTTAAAGGATCTACAAGTTGCAATGTGAAAGCATGGTTTAAAATTTAAAAAATATATTTTTGTGGTGATTGCATAAACATTAAGTCTGAAATGGGTAACTTCTTGGGGCTAAGTATTTTGGAAAGGAATGGTAGAAATTGGAATGCAGGGGCAGAAAGTTTCAAACTTTCCATATGAGATTCTCACAACAGTTTCAAACTTGTCCATATGAGATGAAATTGCAGAAATCAGGAGCAACTGCAACTTTAAGTCAAAAGTTGGCACACAGCCTTTGTTACAAATCTTATCAAATACCTAGAACCATTACAGTTTTCAATGTGGTAATATATTATTAATATATTTATTTCCAAGAGGGTGCTTTTGAGAGGGGTTCAAACATACGATTCATACCTTAAAAACCACTGATAGCCTGATTCTATAGCTCCTGGGGGTAGGGGTGGGGGAAGGAACCAGAATTCTTATTTTTTACAAGTGTCCCAAGTGACTTCTTAATATTTTTTGGAAAACATTGATATAGATGACTGAAATAAATGGAAGTTTTGCCTAACGAGTATGCTCAACTTGAATTAAATAGAGCCATTTTTAAGAACTTGTACTACTTTTATCTTACTTAAATCACTTCATAAGCTTTGACAAATGGAAAGCATTTCAGTTTTGCTTGTTAAAAAACAAAAAGAAATAAAGTTGTTTTAGAAATATTGGAGGAACTAAAAATCCAGAAATAAATACTTTTTAAGTGGTAGTGAAGTAATAGCATAGGTTTACTAAATTCAAAAGAGATTTGGAAAATAGACAATATTTCACCCGTATTTTAAAATTGGAAATTATATCATTTACTTAACATTTCCATTTCATTTGTGATAAAATTCATGGCTATTACTTTTTAAAATGGGGCTTCAAAATTTTAATTTTGTCATTAATTTTTATTTAAAATCTTTTTTGCTCTTATTATAATAAATTGGTATATGTTCACTTTAAGAATCCAAACTACAGAGAAAAGTATAAAAGAAATAAAAACTATTCAAGCTCTTACAATCTTAACATCTTGGCAAACATTTTTCTGGATATTGCTACTTAAAAATATGTAAAGGGTCAAAAGACAAAATTATAACAAATTTAGTTTAAAGATCTTAATTGGCTTTTATTTGTGATTTTAGAATTGAGCAACACTTCATCCTATAAAATCCAATAAGCCCAGCAGAGGAGGAGGGCTTTATTGACAAAAAAGAGCCAAGGAAAGCAAAAATGAAAAACAAAAAGCAGATTGGTTATTTAAAGTAACATTTTGGTAAAAGTTAAAGCAGAGGGCCCTTCCTTATTAGGCTGGCTAAAACTGGCAGTTTGGGGATCTGGCTATTATCTCTCTTCTGATTAGATCTTAATCTTGGCCAGTGGTGAGGAACTGCAGCATAATTAACTTCATTTTGGTTTGGTTTGTTGGGTCTAGTGCAGGAGTCAGTTCAAACCAATGACCCCCTATAAATTTTATTTAACAGTATATAGTTTTACCTAAATGGAATTATACCATTCTAGAATCTATTTTTTTTTTAAAAAACAACTTAATATAAAATTTTTCAATTCCTCTAAAGAAAGATCTACATTAAAAGTTATAATGGCTCTATGGTATTTCATTCCACTATACCAAAATGTACTCTGCAACTCAGCTTCCTTAGCTGTAAAAAAATTTTTTTTTTTTGAGACAAGTTCTCCTTCTTTAGCCCAGACTGTTCTAGAAATCCTGACCTCAAGTGATCCTCCCACCTCAGCCTCACAAAGTGCTGGGATTATAGGCATGAGCCACCACACCCTGTCATGACATAAAATCTTATAAAAATAGTGTCGTAATCCTTGTAAAGCATGCACAACAATGCCTGGCACATAGTAAACTCAATAAATATTAGCTATTATACATTGTTGTTTTCCAGTATTTTATTATTAAAAGCAATACTGTGAAAAACATCTTGTACTAAGATTTTTTTGCACTCGCCAGGTCAAAAGGTGTATTTTCCAAAAATTCTTTGAAAAATTGCCTAACCCTGACTCTGACTTCAGTCTTTTGTAAAGCAGATGGTGATATAAAATGCTTGATCAGGCCAGACGCGGTGGCTCAAGCCTGTAATCCTAGCTCTCAGGGAGGCCAAGGTGGGCGGATCATTTGAGCTCAGGAGTTCCAGACCAGCCTGAGCAAGAGCGAGACCCCATCACTACTATAAATAGAAAGAAATTCATTGGCCAACTAATATATATAGGAAAAAATTGGCCGGGCATGGTGGCGCATGCCTATAGTCCCAGCTACTTGGGAGGCTGAGGCAGCAGGATTGCTTGAACCCAGGAGTTTGAGGTTGCTGTGAGCTAGGCTGATGCCACAGCACTCACTCTAGCCTGGGCAATAAAGTGAGACTCTGTCCCCCCCCCAAAAAAAAAAAAAAGAATAGTTTTGTGGAGCTGGCCTTCGTGAGAACTGGAAAGTGCAAACCCCAGGTGCCCCCTTCCATCAGGCCACTTATTCTCAGAGACGGGAAGTGCCCACCGGCCAGCAGGGTGAAAAGTGGG
>VSMD01107362.1:0-10779 GCA_008750895.1 Mirza zaza
GAAACAGGATAAACCTCCCCCTCCTCCCTAAAGTTTAGCAAAGCTAAACAACTTGCCTGAAATTATCCGTCTGTTTAGTGCTAGAGCCGGGACTAAGATTCAGGACTTCCTGCTTCTACTTAGTCCTTTTTCCATTGTACTGGGTCACCGTGGCCAAAAGTTAGCTTTCTTTCTGATATATAATGGGGTTGACCTTACTCATTGCTGTGTTCTCTTATCACCCATGCTTCTTACTAATCAGTGTTACCAATGACCCCGTCTCTTGCTCCTTATACTTCACCACTATTAGCTCCTTGATTTTTTAGGCTCATGGCCTCATGGCCTCAAAATGGCTGCTGCAGTGCCAGGCAACACATGGGACATGACAGCAACCAGCTGACAGAAAGTCTTCTTCCCTTGAAACTCTTTTTATTGGTTAGGAGGCTTGTTCCCAGAAGCCCCCACCTCTAGCAACTGGGCCACATGCTTATGGCCTGGCTGCCTAGGACTCTGGGAAAACAAGTATGTATCTAGTGTGTTCGGCCACTCTCTCTTGGGACGTAACTTTGCCAGCAAGAAACAAGGTAGAGGGAAGCTATGGGACAGGCATGGAACTGAGTCTGCCATACCCTCACAAGTTCCTGCCTTTTCAAGCTTACGCTTCAGTCGTCAAGACTAGATGATGTTGTCTGTGTTTGATTTACGCTGGGTAGCAGGGCAGCTTGTGTACTTGGGAATCTCTAGAACTGACTACATGAGCATCACTACGCAAAGGCCCCGGAAGCAAACTGACTCCAGAGTGCAATGCCCTGAAAAAATAATAATAATAAAAAAAGAATATGAACACCACACCGAGCATAAACCAGTGTTTTTCAACCATTTCTCAAAATTTCAGCTCCCTAGAGAATCCTTTTAGACATATTTTTCTTTTTTTTTGAGACAGAGTCTCACTCTGTTGCCCAGGCTAGAGTGAGTGCCGTGGCGTCAGCCTCGCTCACAGCAACCTCACACTCCTGGGCTCAAGCAATCCTCCTGCCTCAGCCTCCCGAGTAGCTGGGACTACAGGCATCCGCCACCATGCCCGGCTCATTTTTTCTATATATTTTAGTTGGCCAATTAATTTCTTTCTATCTATTTATGGTAGACATGGGGTCTCGCTCAGGCTGGTTTCGAACTCCTGACCTCGAGCAATCTGCCCGCTTCGGCCTCCCAGAGTGCTAGGATTACAGGCGTGAGCCACCGAGCCCGGCCTTTTTAGACATATTTTTCTTGATACTCACCATGAAACTTTAGAACTACAAATAGTCTGTATCTATTTATGTGTTGTATGTCTATCTGTGCTCTATACATTTACAAAATTGTGATTTTTTTTCACATGTCCAAAACTCCATTTTCCTTCTCTTCTCTTCTCTTCTCTTCTCTTCTCTTCTCTTCTCTTCTCTTTTTGAGACAGAGTCTCACTTTGTTGCCCAGGCTAGAGTGCCGTGGCATCAGCCCAGCTCACAGCAACCTCCAACTCCTGGGCTCAAGCGATCCTCCTGCCTCAGCCTCCCCAAGTAGCTGGCACTACAGGCATGCGCCACCATGCCCGGCTATTTTTTTTTTCTATATATTTTTGGTTGTCCAGCTAATTTCTTTCTACTTTTTATAATAGAGATGGGGTCTCGCTCTTGCTCAGGCAGGTCTCGAACTCCTGACCTCGAGCGATCCTCCCGCCTCGGCCTCCCAGAGTGCTAGGATCACAGGCGTGAGCCACCGCGCCCGGCCTCAATTTTCTTCTCCTTGACTTCTATATGGTCCCCGCTGGGAAAGGCATGATCTAGATGCAAAGTTGAGCTCTTTCAGACAGGTATGCCTATTTTCCGATGGTGTACAGATTAACAATTGTCCCGTCCTCGTGCCCAGATGTGTCGGCCGGCCCTGAGAGGCTGCAGAGCTACTTACTCGGAGGGGTGGAGGAAGGGGTGGATATTTGTCTCCGTGTGCGACCTTCCATCTCTTTACACCAAGACCTCGACTCATTCCCTTTGGTTTCCAAACCTCCACGTGTAGGGCTTACAGTGACACAGAATTAGAAGTTCATGGGAACTGAGCAAAACGAAGGAAGCATAATCGGGCCGCAGGAGAAAGCACGTTTCTCGGTTGGAACTCTTCGGTTGCCAGTCCTGGAGAGAAACTTGAGCTAGTTGAAATGGCGAGAGGGGCAGGGAGAGGGGACGTCACTGGCAGGAGGCTGCATTAGCCTCCCAGGGCGGCCGTAACACGGCGCCACAAACTGGGTGGCTTGAGCAACAGAAGCCTATTGTCTCACAGCTCTGGAGGCTGAGATCAAGATGTTGGCAGGGTCGGCTCCTACTGGGGCCTCTCTCCCTGGCTTGTGGACAGCAGCCTCCTTACTGTGTCCTCACGTGGCCTCTCCTCCCTGAATGCACCTCTCTGGCATCTCTTTCTGTCCTTATAAGGACACCAGTCCTATTGGATTAGGGCCCACCCCAGTGACTTCATTTTCACTTAATTGCCACTGTACGGCTCTATGTCTAAATGCAGTCTCATTCGACTCTATGTCTACATGCAGTCTCATTCGGAGGTACTGGGATTAGGACCTCTATCTATGAATGGGGGCATGGGAGGGACACAGTCCAGCTTGTGACAGTGACAGAGGTATCTCACGGGCTCCATGAATAGGTTGGGCAGAGCTTTAAAGAGCAGATGCCAGCTCGGCTTCGACCCCCGGTAGTTGAGATTTTTCCTTCTAGAACAGGAATCCCAAACCTTAACGCCCTGGCAGGTGCTATGGGGAACTGGGGGGGGGGCGGGCAGGGCCCCCTAACGAGGGGGCTCCTCAGCCTCCAGCTGGGTCCTGCCTTTGGGGAACCCAGGCCCTCGGTGGCCCGATCAGCCAGTTTTCTAACAGAAACCAAAAATCTGGAGTTTTAGTAAAGTCTCCATTTTTTTTTTTTTTATAAACTGTGCAGGCCAAATCAAACAAGTCTGCCGGCTGGATCTGTCCAGTTTGTGGTTTCTTCTCGAGAGCTGTCGGGGAGGAGAGACTAATCCCTTTCCCTCCCACGTTCCGTAGCTGGGGCTAGAAAACTAACCGATGATGAGGAGATTCGAAAGAAGAAAAGGCATAACAGATTTTATTGATTTTTAATATAACGTGCATGGGTGCATCACAGGAAAAACCGGACCCCTCCAAAAAGCAGTGAGATGTGAGCCCTTATACGCCATCTTCGCGGGGACAGGGTGGGGACATGCAGGTCACTTAGCAGAGAGTAAATGCTTCTTAGGGAAGATGAATGGGCCCTTAGAAAAACAGACGGGAGAGATGCCAGACTGTGACAGAGCTTGTCTGGGAGTGGTGTCAACTTCTAGTCTCCCCTGGGACAAAAGTCTTTGATCTTCCCTGGTGGAGGAAACTCCCAGGGAGGGGATTGGTGACAACTGATTTCCTTTTGAAGGATCTGTCTTTAGGCAGATAAGGGGAGTTCAGAGGCAGCCTCTCTGTGCATTGCAGTTTTTCTTTGCTTTTTTTTTGAGACAGAGTCTCACTCTGTTGCCCGGGCTAGAGTGCCGTGGCATCAGCCTAGCGCACAGCAACCTCAAACTCCTGGGCTCAAGCGATCCTCCTGCCTCAGCCTCCTGAGTAGCTGGGACTACAGGCATGCGCCACCATGCCCGGCTAATTTTTTCTATATTATTTTAGTTGGCCAATTAATTTCTTTCTATTTTTAGTAGAGATGGGGTCTCGCTCTTGCTCAACTCCTGACCTTGAGCGATCCTCCCACCTCGGCCTCCTAGAGAGCTAGGATTACAGGCATGAGCCACCAGGCCTGGCCCATCAGTTGCAGTTTTTTAAGCACCTGCAGCTCAAAATACCCAATATGTCACCATGGCGTATTTTGGGGAGTGGCATGACCTGACCCCCTTCAGAGCTTTGCTATGACATGACTCAGTTTCCTTCTCTGAGGGCAGAGGTTCTGATCGGAGAGCTAGAGCCACTCAGCAAAAATACAGCCACGAGGAGGGCAGCGCGACAGACAGAGAGGGGGGTTCCTGAAGAAGGTGTCTGGGCAGAAACTGCTAGGGCCTCTGGAAGGAGGGGTCAAGGTCAAGCTGTTGACCATTGCTTGTCCGTGTCCTTGGGAATCGCATCACTGGTGGGGGGCAGCTTCCCGCGGCTTCTGGAAAGGAAAGAGCGAGATGAAACAGGCTTCAACTGAAACAAAGGAATTTAAATCAGACATTTGGAGGAACTTCCAAAGGGAGTTGTAAAACTCTGAGAATCCGCCGTGGGTATCAGGTGCTATCAGACTGAGTCAAAACATATCTGTCACGCTGGTCTCTGGGAAGAGCTTGTCAGCCATCCATCTCTGCCTCGGCTCCCCCGGCCCCCATGTCCCAGGCCACGTGCATGCCTGGCGCTGCCTTTGCCTGGAAAAGCCTGAGCTGTGTTCTTATCTCTCCAGCTTGTAGATCAAAGTTTGATGTGAATAGGGGTGCCAATCCCACCTTCTCCCCCTCGCCTCCCTGTTGAACCACTGAAAGCCTCAGTCAGTCCTTTGATGTTGCTGATTCTGTACCTCGGTGATGTCTTCATCTGAGCAAAAGTCATCTCCCCCTGACGGCTGACGCCGATGGGAAACTGGCGTTGTCAGCTGCTGTTACGTTAGAGGGTGATGATAAATTTCATGCATGATTAGTTATTAAAAACAGGCGGGCGCACCTGCTCATCGGCCTTAACGTGCCTCCCCCCCCCACCCCCATCTACTGACTTGTGGCTATTTGCAGGTGACATATGCAAATCGAGGCAGAGGCATGGGGGAGGATCATGGCTATTTTGGGGGAAACAAATTCAATCGCATCCATTGAACAATTTTGCTGTTTCAATCCACATCAGAAGCTATCCTAGGAGCGCTCTCTCTCTTTCTCAATCAGTCAACCCAGCTAGGGCTCCAGAACATTCATGCTGAGCTCTGTCCCAAACTCAGAGGGTGGCAGCTGCAGCAGAAGGGGTAATTATGGTGTGGGGGTGAAGGGGAAATGCCCCTTCCGCCCCCTCGGGGTCACTGAAAGATTAACTCACAATAAGGCAGGTTAATGAGATAAAGAAAGAGGTGTATTTACTGTGTGCATGGGGGGGGGGGGAGAATCATAGAGCCATTACCCGATATCCTAATGGGGTCCAGAAATTTCCACGCCCTCATTCTAGAGGGGAGGGGAGGATGAGGCATACAGGCAATTCCGCAGGGGCAGTAAATGCTTATTAGGGAGGATGAATAAATACTTGGGAGAATGGATGGATCTGGGAAGCAAATTGACTTGTAAATGATTCTCTTTGCAGATTAAATTAACCCGGGAGACAGGTATCATATTTAAAATGATTTGGGCCGGGTCTGGTTGCATTCCTGATCATTTTCCCTGCAATATACTGCTATACCAGGGAGGGGGAGGGAAGTCGATTGTTCTTTTGATCTGTCAGTCCAGTTTATGCAGATAGAGCGAAAGCCCCTTCCACTGTTTTTTGATCTTGAAGGGCGTATAATTCAAAATACTCTTTATACCAACGAGCCATATTTTGGGGCAAAATTTCCTGCGCTCTCTCCATACCATTGGAAACCTTCTAATTGCTAAACTCTGTGTGGAACCCATTTCAGATGACTTTTCTTTTTATTATTTTTGTAATTAATTCATAAAATGCTTTAAAGTCAACGTAGTTGACGGGGTATTTTCTGACGCATTATTCATTGGAATAAGTTTGTGGGATGCCTGTCACTTGGCAGGAACCATTGTCAGAGAGGAGGCTTCAGCGGCAAACAAAACAGACAGGAGCCCCGCATTGGCAGGTCTTCCATTGTGATGGCGAGAGGAAGAGGAAACAAAGCAAGTCAAGAAATTAAATGGGGGCCGGGTGTGGGGTGGCTCACGCCTGTAATCCCAGCACTCTGGGAGGCCGAGGCGGGAGGATCGCTCAAGGTCAGGAGTTCGAAACCAGCCTGAGCAAGAGTGAGACCCTATCTCTACTAAAAGTAGAAAGAAATTAATTGGCCAACTAAAAATATATAGAAAAAATGAGCCAGGCATGGTGGCGCATGCCTGTAGTCCCAGCTACTCAGGAAGCTGAGGCAAAAAGATAGCTTCAGCCCAGGAATTTGAGGTTGCTGTGAGCTAGGCTGATGCCACGGCACTCTAGCACAGGCAACAGAGTGAGACTCTGTCTCAAAAATAAAGAAATTAAATGAGCAAGATAATGGACAGTAGAGGCAGAAAGCTGCGATACCTTGCCTCCCTCATCAAAAGAGGGGCCAACACTCTTGGAACAAAAGACAGGTCAACAAGAGAAAGGCATAGCATGTTTATTTAATCAAATTTTTACATAACACAGGAGTCTTTCAGAAATGCAAACTCCAAAACCCAAGGAAAACTGTCTATTTTTATGCCTAGGTTGCATGACGGATGGGCAGCTGCTGTAGAAATGTGATTGGACAAACCGGGCATGATCTCATGGGAGATGCCAGTGAGTAGAAAAAACACACTCAGTTTCTTCTACTATACTGTCACTCAGCAGTCAACACAGGAGATTTCTGTGATCTCTGGTCACCAGGAAATGTGTGGGGATTGTTTCCCACCAGTAACAAATCAATCGATGCTGCAGTGGCTTCTTCAGCAGACATCAGCCGGGTGTCCCCTGATTCAGCTCACTTCCGGCACTGTCTACCTGGAGAGAGCCTCAGATCCCCTAAGTTGAGGGCTCAGCCTCACAAGACTGCCCCCGGCCCCACCGCTTTCCACGCCAGCTGCAAGCCCCAGGTTGTTTTACCTGTGATTCTGCTATAAATTGGGGTTCCCACAACCCCCTCCTTGGGTTTGATTAATTTGCTAGAGTGGCTCAGGGAACCCAAGGAAACACTCAAAGTTCCCTGGTTCATTGTTAAGGATGTTACCAAGCTACAGATGAACAGCCAGATGGAGAGATCTGGAAGGGGCCCGAGCACAGTGGTGTCTGTCCCCGTGGGGTGGGGTGGGGTTCGACCCCCCTCCCAGCTTGTGCATGTGTAAGCTCCATGTGTTTAGCTACCTGCAAGCTCCCCAGCCCTGCGCCTTTTGGGTTTTTATAGAAGCTTTATCATGTAGGCATGATTGATTAAGCCATTGGCCATTGGCAATCGACTTAACCTTCAGTCCCCCTCCCCTCCCTGGAGGCTGGGGGTGGGGCTGAAATTTCCAACTCTCTGAGCACAGGGCTAGTTCCCCTGGCAACCAGACCCCATCAGGTGGTATCTAGGGGCTTTCTAACAATCAGCTCATTAGCATAATGTCAGGTGTGTTTGAAAGGGCCCGTTGTACATAACAGAAGGCTGTCTTTCAGCTTTAGCTTCAGAAACTAAAGACAAAAGGGCAAAGGTTCCTATTGCTCTGGTCACTTAGGAGAAAACAAGGTTTACAGGAATTGGGATGGACCACATATGTGCACAGTAATATCATGCCAGGGAGGGCCCGTCTGTTCAGGTTCTTCTTGGCCTCTGTGTGGCACAACCCCCTACCGTACCCTGGTGCAGGGCAGGGCCCCTCTGAAGTGAAAGTATTCCAGGCGGAAGGGAGAAAATGACTTCTCTAGGTTTTGTGGCTTGCTTTGGGAAAGAGTGTAAAGTTTTCCGGCAGCGAAAGAAACACACACACACAGAGAGAAAGTGGAGCCAAACAACGTGGCTTTATTTAGTGCTCCCGGATGAGATTCGTGGGTCCCGAGGGGGGGGGGCGAGAAGTCGCATCTGTTTTGGGGGTACAGGCCTTTATACTGCTTGGGGCAGGCTAGACACTTTTGGCAGGAAGAGCCAGGGATTTTCCACTGTGACCTTCGGTGGTCATTGAGAAATAGGAGGGGCTGGCGGTATTTGCAGAATCCAGGAACCGAAAACGTTCTTACCTGGGTGGTCATCCAGGTGTTGTTGTTTTCAGCGGGGCCTGGCAGTTGTTCTTGGTGGGTCTGGTCTCGTGAGCCTTTTCTTTTTGATCTAGGGAGGGGAAGGGGGCCCGCCACCAGCCTTACAAAGAGGATCTCTAATTTCTGTGACCCATCTTGGGGAAGAGGAGTTCTGGGTTCTCTGACCCATTTCAGAGGAGAAAGAGGGGAAGGAGAGAGGAGGGTGGAGAAGGTCAGAGAGACCTTGCTTCTACCGTCCTTCCATTTCCTTTAGTTCAAAGTGTTAGGTAGATAGCAAGGGATTCCAGTCTCCTAGGGACAAACGTGGGTGCCATTGTGGATCAACACCCCCCCAAATGGGCTTCCACAGAGGCTCATGGGAGATTCACATGCTCAGTAAGAATCCGGTCACGTAACTCCCAACTGTCCATCAAAGTGGTTTCATGATCATGACTGAAGCATGGGCAAGTCCCAGACCAGACACCGCAAAACAAGACCCAGACCATAACCAAGGTCTCTCTCTTTTGCTGTGACAATAGGTCCAGCCATCACCTGTGGCACATGGATCTTGCTCTTGCTCTGTAATCCTATCTTTCTCTCCTCCATAAACCTCATTTTCGTGCCTACCTTGCTTCTGGTCACTCTTGCATTCAGCCAACAGCGCACCAAGAACTGACATTTCAGACTGCGCCCTGACAAAAGTACTGAGCACGTGAAGGCACCATGCCGTGGAGTGTTGCGTTCTGAGCCCCAACGGGATGATCAGGTGTGGACCCGCTGACAAAGTGACAGCGGAGGTGAGACCTAAATGACAAGAAGCAGTCAACTCCAAGAAGATCTGGGATGTTCTATACCAGCGATTCTCAACTCAACTAGGGGCAGTTCCGGCTTCCAGGGGACATTTGGCAGTGACTGGAGATATGTTTGGTTGTCACAACTGGGAATGGAGAGGGGCGGCTCCTGGCATCTGGTGAACAGAGGCCAGGGAGGCTGCTGCGAGAGGATCGCTGAAGATCAGGAGTTCGAAACCAGCCTGAGCAAGAGCAGGACGCAGTCTCTACTATGAATAGAAAGAAATTAGCCAAACAACTAAAAAAATAGAAAAAATGAGCCGGGCATGGTGGCACATGCCTGTAGTCCCACCTACTCGGGAGGCTAAGGCAGGAGGATCACTTGAGCTCAGGAGTTTGAGGTTGCTGTGAGCTAGGCTGATGCCATGGCACTCTAGCCCGGGTAACAGAGTGAGACTCTGTCTCAAAAAAAATATCTTAGCTCCCCCGCCAACCAGCTGACAGAATGGACTCCCTGTTCACCAAAGGGATACCCTAAAACTGAGTTACTAGCCATGAGAAGAGAGGTCAGACATGCCCCATCATGCCCCCTCCGTTCTTAGAGACTTCCTTTGTAACCCATTAACAGGCCTGAGGGTATACAAGACACGCCTGCAGGTCCTCAGTTTACACAACAGTTGGCTTATCTCTGATAAACAGCTCCTTATGTCAAAACATTCCAAGCCTTTAGACAAAGCTTCATTTCTTTAATCAATTACAAACCAAAGAGTCTTTAAACCCACCTGTAACCTGTAAGCCCCTGCTTTGAGATGTCCCCCCTTTTTGGGCCAAACCAATGTACGCCTCCCACATATTAGTTTATGACTTTACCTGTAACCCCTGTCTCCCTGAAATGTATAAAACCAAACTGTAACCCAGCCACAGCCAGTCCACTTGCTCAAGGCTTCTTGGGCATGACTTTGGGTTATGGTCGTCAAATCTGGCTCAGAATAAACCTCTTTAAATTATTTTATAGAGCTTGGCTTCTCTTCCATTGGCAGGGAGAAAAAAAAATCAATTTTTATGTAATTTAATTTAATTGTATCAATAACCCTATCTAGAGGTATTTTTATTATCTCCTTTCCTCAGTGGAGGAAACAGAGAGCCTCAAAAGCAGAATAACTTGGCTGGGCACAGTGGCTCATGCCTATAATCCTAGCACCCTGGGAGGCCGAGGTGGGAGGATCGCTTGAGTTCAGGAGTTCAAGACCAGCCTGAGCAACAGTGAGATCCCATCTCTTCTAAAAATAGAAAAAGTTAGCCGGGCATGGTGGCGCATGCCTGTAGTCCCAGCTACTCCAGGAGGCTGAGGCAGGAGGATCGTATAAGCCTAGGAGGTGGAGGTTGCGGTGAACTATGATGACGCCTCTGCACTCTATACCCAGGACAACAGAGTGGGACGAGAGGAGTAACTCATTCCAGGTCACAAGGCTGGCCAGTGGCAGAGCCATATTTGAATACAGGCAGTTTATACACAGACTGCACAACTGCACCCAACTGTCCCACCACTTCTCTGCCCCTGTAGGAGACGCTGGGTGCCTTGAGATTGCTGAAAAGCTTGCCTGCTTCTGGTACATGTTTCTGCAGAGTGCGCATTCTAGAATGAATCGTTTGTGTGTTAGGGCAGGAGGAAGCAGGCATTTGATTGAAAGCCGGGAGACCTGGGCCCACGTCCCAGCAGACCTGCTAACAAGCTTGTGTACAGAGGACAAAGTTTGTTGGAGGGAAAGTAAAGACCAAACTCCTTTCCGTGGCTCTGGGTGGTGTGGCCCCCGCTTCTTCTATAACCGCTGTCTTCCCTCCCTCACCCCTGCAGCCGCCGGGATGGCTTTGAGCTCCCAGGACAGACACGTTCTTCCTCGCGCAGGCCTTTGTGCAAGCTGCTTCCTCAGAAGGGTCCTGAGCCCGAGCAGGAGCCCCCTCTCCAAATGAAGAAACATCTCGAGTGCCCTCCAGCAAAGTTCTGGGCTCCCGGCTAGCCGTGAAAAGGGAATGGGCAGCCTGAGGAGAACAACGGTCCCCCCAAGAGCCAGAGAGTCAGGAGGC
>VSMD01107364.1:0-42801 GCA_008750895.1 Mirza zaza
TTTAGAAAAGTTTGAGCTTTTGAAGTCAATCTAAGTGTCCTATGGTGATATTGAACCGTTTTGTAAATGAGTCTTCTAAATTTGGGGTGTATATTGTTGAAAACATTGGAGATCTTTGATCAAATTATTCAACACACAGACTTTCCGTTTTTGAGCCTTGAAAGAATTGCATTAATTGAAAACAAAGCTTGCAAATGAAAAGAGATTGGAATTTATCTCTAAAAAACAAAAGGAGAAACTCAGCACATTAAACAATTAGGCCTTGCTGTGGAAATTCTATAATGATATTTCTGAATATCTTGACTAGTGAAAAGACTCTTTTGATGGAGCTCCTATTTTTAGGTAGAAAAAAAAATATGTTCTGCTCCAGGAAAGCATGAAACTGAGAAAGCCCACAATTTTGCATCATCTCAACTTTTAATGAAGCATTTAAAATTACAAATAAGGATGATTTGTTTGATGAATTTTGTCTTACAAAAATATTTATTGTAGAAAGGTACTCTGAAAGGAGGCAAAAATATAGTAACTGGCAAAATATATAGGCTGAAAGATTTTCACATTTTAATGCCAAAAAGTTGGCATTGAGCATACACTTCATTTGCTCAGACATTTACAGACAGAATAGTTCCCTAATTCAAAATAGCATGACCTACAGTGAAGAACAGACCGCAGGTGTCAATAATTTCAAACATTTATAAACCACAAAATGTTTCTATGAAGAAGACTGTGGGAAATTTCATGAAAAAAAAAATCATAAAAATGATGAGACTGTATTGGGAAAAAAATTTCATACCATTGACATACCGTATCAGAGAAAGATAAGGCTAAGAACGTGATTAAAGTACATGACTATTCCACCTTTGTGGTTGTTAATATTCAGATAATCTATATAACAAAGTGTTCTTAAATTTTACCTTATTGTATATGAATATGTCACTTTCTATCTTAGATATAATTTTATTGTTGAAAATAGTTTTTCATAGAACCATGTACAGAAGCAATCTAATGAAACCAACGTGTCCGTCAAGAAATATTTCCGAAATATTACAAACTTATTATTTTAGAATTTTTTTTCATCCTCAAAATTGCCTTGGTTTCATCAATAAAATATATGTCACGCTAGCCCTGAAGGATGAAGAGGCAGCTAGCTGCATGAGCTCCAGCAAAGAGGGAGGCTTTCCACGGCACTCCCTGCTTAACTGCAGACCTGGACACAAGAAACCCCAGTGAAAATGCAACATCGGGACACGCACCGTCATGACCTTAATATCCGCCTCCGAGCGATTCCCTGGTGAATTTTCTTTTACAACAGGGTCATGCCAAGCATGCTATTTCCTATTAGAGAGTTGTTCTTTATTTGATTTTAAAATTATTCTTCACGTGTCACTTTTTTCCTTTAGCCATTTTCTCCCTCCAAGGAAATCCTGGCACCGAGAGCAGCTCTCAGAACTAAATTAATTATAAAAGCATATTAATGTCATCTGTATAGCAATGAAATTAATTTATTCAATCTATCCAAGAGGAAGTCATCAATTAGGTCCAGGGACGGTAGCATTTTTTTGTTACGGCATTTACAATTCTTACAAGTTTTAATATCTCCCCCAGCAAGAGCTGCCTGCCATAAATATCATCTGCTGTGCAGTCTTGATTTATGAATTAAGTGCACCCTTCAGATGCCACTTGTGTTCAAATACTAAGCATTTTATTCTTATCAAGTGTGCATTCCAGGGTGTTTATATCTATATGGAAAATTAGGATCTCCATTCCCCTTGGGATGGCCTCCACCCTCAGGGTCTGGAAATATGCCATAGAGTCTGCGCTGGGACACATACAAACTTTTTGGAAGTGCTTCCCAGCTGAAATTTCCCAAGACATATTGTAAGCTCAATACAAGGGAAATCTATCCATGCTCTCATGCATGTCACGATCTAAATACAGCTCATGGCCCCATGTGGTCCATTCTCAGAATGAATGGGGCATCCAAAGAAAACACAATCTGGTCTTCACTTATGCCTCTCAAAGGCCAGTGGAGGACATCTATCTGATTCATTGTCCACAGCAATTGTCACTAAACTCCTTTCCACCTAATTCCTCCTCTAAGTTACCTGCAAGAGCCACAACCAGCTGAAAGTCCTCTCTCAGTGGTTTTTTTCCAAAATGCTCCCCAAGAAAATATATTTGAAATTATATCTGACAAATAACTTGTATCCAGACCATACAAGAAATGGCTACAAAGCAATTTCTTCAAAGGCAGGCATCTCGATAAAACACTCGGCAACATGCTGGAACATGCACCTTACGAAAGAGGAGGCTGAAAGGGCCACTAAGCATGTGGCCAGGTGCTCAGCTTTGTGAATCATCAGCGAGATGCAAATTAAAACCACGAGGGAGTTAAAGCAGAGCCCGCCCACTAGAATGGCTAAAATGAAAAGGACAGAAGACGCCTAGGTTGGCGAGGATGTAGAGCAACTGGAACCTTCACACACTGCTGGCTGGCGTACGAATCCGTGCCATTTGGAACGCTGCTTGGCAGCGCGTGTTAAACTGAACATATGCATCCTGGTGACCCAGAAACTCCACTCCTAGGTAAACACCCAAAAGAAATGAGTCCATATGTTCACCAAAAGACACGCGCCGGAGTAGTCATAGCAGCTTTATTCAAAATAGCCCCAGACTGAAAATTGCAAAATGTCCATCAACAGGAGAATGGAATAGGGTTGCCAGAGAAGATACATTTGAATTTCAGAAAAATAATTTTTTTGGTATAAGTATGTTCCCTACAGAAATACTCCCCAAAATGAACGACGGCTCTGCGAGACAATATGAGACAACATGAGAGGAAGCTCGCAGACATGACGATGAGCAAAGGAGGCCAGACACAAAATTATACAAATTGGGCGATTCCATTTATATGATATTCGAAAAAAAAAAAAAACAGGCCAAACTTGTCTGTGCTGTTAGAGCCAGGTTAGTGGGGGGTGGACAGTCACTGGAAAGAGACACAGGGGCGTTTGGATCGTTCTGTTTCTTGATCTGAGTGCTGGTGACACAGACATGCTCGCTTGTGAAAATCCACGGAGCTGCACACTTAGGCTGTGTGCCCTTTTACAACTGTGGGGCTAGCTACACCAGAAAGTATCCACTGTGTACCTGAAGCGCAAATTTGGTCTTTCTCCACTCATGGAGACTGACCTGTTCCTCTCTGGAACATTAAATAAAAAAAAAAAAAAAAAAAAGAATGAAGTGCAAATTTAACAGGGCATCCTATATTTTATCTAACAACCATATTCTGTTCTCCTGTTAATAGGCATTTTGTCCATCAACACAGATCGCAAGTGTATTTTATGTGTCAACAAAAAATTATAAAAACTCCTCCCAGAGCATTGCTACCGGCATGAGTGCTCCTGGCTTTGCCTAGGAAAGGAGGGGAAATGTCAGGGGGCGCAGTTAGAATTTTGAGTGGGCTGGGAGGAGGGTCAGGGAAGGAACCAGGGCCGCGAATACTCATGTAGTGATGTTGATACTTTGTGTAAGACAGAAAATAAATGTCTTTCAAAGGCTAGAGACATAGCCCCTGTTTCCATCCTCTTAGGATTTAAATTCAAGTTGTCTGCTAGATAGCTTCAAACTTTATGTGTTGTTGTAGAAGGAGGGAGGGTGGTGATCAGTACAGCATGTCTTCTATTTGAGTCCCTTCCCCTCCCTGGGTGTCCCCCTTCAACACCCCCCCCACCTCGGGGATCAGGGCACGCCCTGACCCTGAGTTTAGCGCAGAGCCCGGCATGGCCTTGAAGCGCCAGGACCCTGTGCTGAGCCGCTGCGTCCACCTCTCCGGTGGCCTCTAACCCCGTCTCTGTGCACAGCCAGGCTCTGCACCCGCCGTACCCTGCCCGTGCCTGTGCGGGAGCCTCCACTGGGCAGGAGGCCACAGGTGCAAGGCCACAGTGTCGGCCCACTGCCAGAAATGACAGGGATCCCCGGCAGAGCCAGGAGAGACACTGAGGCGCATAGCTGTCTATTAGAAGGCGCCACGTTAAAGCGGAGACAACGTGAAGTCGAAGGCAGTAGTTAAAAGTCAAGTGGGCCCCTAAACCTGAGTACGGAAAGGCCCTCTACGAAGGGCAATGAGAGGAATGGTGAGGGCACACGCTTTGGAGCCCGACTCAGCTCCCACGCTCGTGCCCAGCTATGCTGCCTTGAGCCCATTACCAACCATCCGAGCCTCGGTTTTCTGATCTGCAAAGTGGGAACGATAACAGCACCTACTCACTGGGTTATTGCGGGATCGGTGAGATGGTGGGTGGCGGATTGTATTTTCCCAAGGTGGCCATGGTGCATTCCAGCGCCACGTGCTCTGCGACCTCAGCACTGTAACATCAGGTGGCATCTAATCCCCTTCCCTTGAATCCGGGGGAACAGAGGGCTCGTCATCGCCTGTGATGCATGGAATGCGGCAGGGTGGCACAGCGTGACTTCCGGGGCCAGGTCATAAAAGGCAGTTGCCCTCCACCTTGTCAGCTGGTGCACTCGCCTTCGAAGGCCCCGGCCTCCATTAAAGTGCAGAGCCCCAGAGCCGCCACGCCGTGAGGGAGCTCAGGCCACGGGAGAGCCACGTGCAGGGGCCCCCACAGACGCCCCAGCTGAGACGCCACTACCCAGACGAGCGTGAAGATGCTGTCGTTCCCCAAGCCGTCAGCCCTCCAGTCTTCCTGGCGATGCCCTAGGTGCGAGGAGCAGACACGTCACTCCTGCCGCGCCCGTCCCCATCCCTAACCGAGTCCGGGAGCAGGACGAAGTGGGGTTTCAAGCAGCGAAGCTGTTTGCACAGCAGCGGTGTCAGCTCCGCTTTGCTTCATGACAAACCCCCCAGAACGCAGTGGCTCAAAACAACATGAACTTGTGTAGCTCCCCGCCCTGTGGGTCAGCTGGGCAGTGCTTGGAGCTGCCTCGTGCGTCTGTGGCGGCTGGTGGCCGGCTGGTGGCGGCTGGTGGCGGCTGGTGGCCGGCTGGTGGCGGCTGGTGGCGGCTGGTGGCCGGTTGGTGGCCGGTTGGTGGCCGGCTGGTGGCGGCTGGTGGCGGCTGGTGGCAGCTGGTGGCCGGCTGGTGGCGGCTGGTGGCCGGTTGGTGGCCGGCTGGTGGCGGCTGGTGGCGGCTGGTGGCGGCTGGTGGCGGCTGGTGGCCGGCTGGTGGCGGCTGGTGGCCGGCTGGTGGCCGGCTGTTCTAGATGGCCTGACTCATGCATCTGGCAGTTGACAGACTATCAATGGGGCAACAGGTGTACATTCACCCTGACTCCCCTGGGGACAAGAGGTGCAGCAGAAGGGGACAGAGTTTGGGAGTCAGACGCGTGCGGGTTTAATTCCAGCTCTGCCATTCGCCCCATGAGGCGCCTTGCTACACCCCTGCCATGAGAGGATAAGAGCGTCCACTTCCTAGGGCTGGAGTGAGGACGAGATGCGGCCACACGCCTGGCCAGAGGAGCCACACATTGGCTACAACGGGCCCTGCAAGGCTGGCTGAGGTCTCCTCTGCACCTGCCGAGTGACAGTGGCTGATAAAGACAAGACCGGCTGGGAAAGCTGCCCAGCCAAGGTCTTCAAAGATGCTGCTCCCCGAACCCCCGTCGTTGGGCTGCAAGAGACTGGTGCTGCTGCTTACTGAGACGTCACCGGTGCCGCGCTTGCCTGCGGGTCGGCCTGCGCAGATTGCAGTCGCTCAAACTCACACGCCGGCCAGCCCGGCAGCTCCACGGGCTGTGCCTATGAACAGAAAGTACTTCTCAGAACTCCTGCCGGGGCCGCTGGCGGGGGGGACTGGATACCCAGCAGCAGGGCAGGGCCAGGAGGGCCGAGGAGGAACCATGCACTTTCCAGGGACTGCAGCCCACAGCAAGGCTCGGGAGGAAGATTTTCCTGCCACAGGCTAATCCCAGGAGCCAGGCTGCGGATGAGAAGGTGCACACATCACACACACACGCACACACACACGCAAGCACCTGCCAACCCCACGAAATGGCATGTCATCATGTCACTTGCCTGCAAAGGTGCACGTCTCCTCTGAGGCTGCTACCCTGGTCATCACCGGGCCCCATTGGCTCACCCTAACAGACAAAGAGATGGGGAGAAGGGAAGATATTTCTGGCAGAAAGAACAACACATGAGAACACGTGGAGTTGCACACCAGCCTGGGGCACTAGAAAGGTTTGAAGTTCTGTGATTAAAGTGGGACCCGGAGCATGCAGACCTCCCAGAACATTAGCATTCATCTCGTAGACATTAAGGGGTCAAGGGAAGCACCAGTGTGGAAGCCAGGTGTGCAGATGGGTCCTCAGGATCACCCGCCTGAGGCAGGGGGGTAGGAGGAGAGACTGGACACAGGTGACCAGCTCAGAGATTCCCACAGCCCACGCAGGAGAGGAGAGGATGGAATGGACTCAGAAGACATTTCCAGGTTGATCAGCAGGTTGGCGTCGGCTTTGGGCACACACAGCATCTCCTCTACCCCCTGACCACGGCTGGTGCAATGGCCCCATGTCTCCGGCCTCCTGCAGCCAGCCACAGAGCTCTCCACGTCCTGCCTCATCCCTCCCGATGTGACCTAAGCCCGTCCTCTCCTGTCCTGCCCCAGGCTTGGACCCGCAGGCCACGCACACACGTCCACACCCTGTCCCTGCAGATGGTGAGCAGCACACAGATCTGGGAGAGGGATTATTTTTGAAACCTGTTTGCAAGGCAGATTTCTCGTAAGTGCAGAAGAGCGAAGCAAATTCTAAAACGATGAGCTCTTCGAGTGCATGTGCTTACTGCATCACTTTTCTCTACCTTGTGGTCCTGCACGTTCAGCCTCTGCAGAGCGACTCCGTCCCCAGGCCACCATCAGCTCCACAAAGTACCCACCAGGCCCCTGTGGGGCAGGACGCATAGGATGGGCCACCACAGGCATCCTGGGGACCCTCCAGTATCCAGCGCACCCCCAGGCACTTGCCCTGGCAGTGACGAGCTCCAGACCACACCAAAGAGAAGGGCAGAGCCAGGGGCTGATTCTCGGGACCCGGCCTCGGACCCCAGCCAGGGCCATTCATCTACCTGAAGTCAACACGCTCTGGCACTATCTCCCAGCATCCTGTTGTTCCTTCCCTGGGCTCCCTGTCTCTGCGCAGGGTGCCACCTCCATGACCAGGACACACCTGGAAGAGGGGAGGGGGGGCACACATTGCTGCCTCCCCTGGTTCACTGCCTCTTCTGTCTCCAGGTCCTGAGATGCCACCTTCTCAGGGCCCCTCCCTCCGTCACCCACACCCCTCTGGTTGCCCACATCTATAACAACATCTCCTGCTCCGGCCAGCCACTACACAGCAACTGGGACGACCTGTCTAAAGCACAGGGTATCTGTCATGCTCTCCCTCGATAACATTCTGTGGCTCCCACCACCTACCAAATCAAGTCCATCCTCTTCAGTCTTGCATGACCTTGTACTCCCCCAGGTCCTCAGACATATCACCTGGGCCTCAGCTCTCAGGTGGGGCTCTCTTCCTCTCCCTTAGCCACTCTGAAATGTCCTCTTCCTGGTGGTACCTCTGTGAATTCTTCCCTGATCTCCCATCAAAACTCTCCCTCCAGCCGGTCGCGGTGGCTCACGCCTATAATCCTAGCACTCTGGGAGGCCGAGGTGGGTGGATTGCTCGAGGTCAGGAGTTCGAAACAAGCCTGAACAAGAGCGAGACCCCGTCTCTACTATAAATAGAAAGAAATTAATTGGCCAACTAATACATATAGGAAAAATGAGCCGGGCATGGTGGCGCATGCCTGTAGTCCCAGCTACTCGGGAGGCTGAGGCAGGAGGATCGCTTGAGCCCAGGAGTTTGAGGTTGCTGTGAGCTAGGCTGACGCCACGGCACTCACTCTAGCCTGGGCAACAAAGTGAGACTCTGTCTCAAAAAAAAAAAAACTCTCCCTCCTCTGGCTCCCCCATGCCCTGTCCCCCTGCATGAGGCTCTCATCCAGTCTGAGTCACAGCTTTCTGCAAACGCCTTACCTCCTCGTACCCCCATGGCCTGCAGAGGGAGGGAGAGGCCTCCATTAGCCATCTCTGTGGCCCCCAGTAGTTAAGGAGAAGGTGCTAGCTGCAGTCACAGATAAGCCCAGAATCTCAGAGGCTCAACACAGTAGCAGCTGAGGTCTCGTGTCACGTCCGGCTTCTCTGTTGCTGGCCAGGCAGCCTTCCCCGGGCTTGCTCAGGAACCAGGCTCCATCTACCCCACGGCCCCACCTCCCCTCAGCCCTTAGAGTCCTCTGTACGGAGATGGCACCCCAGTCTCTAACCATGTCCCCTATGATGTATGTCCTTTCCACTCACATTCTGTTGCAAGAACTCGCCACACAGCCACACCCTACGGGGGGAGGAAGGGGCTGCTGGGCGGGGAGCACTTCCCGGGACAGCACCGCCCCGCGGAGAGGGAGACAGACCCCAGCCCGGGCTCAGCTGCGTGCAAACCAGGCCCCAGAAACGTGCATGGAACTGAACATAACCAGAGGGCAGAGGAAAGAGAGGCTCTGAGGAGGGAAGAAGAGGGAGAGAGCGTGCTAATGTTTACTGAGCACCTGCTATGTGCCAAGCACAGAGCCACGCAGCGCGGGGGAAAGAGCCTCGACTTGAAGCCAGACAGACCAGGTGCAGACTGCAGCCTCCTGGCCTGGCGAGTCAATGACCTTCCCAAGCCCTGTCAGACTCCTCCGTGATGAGACCGTGCCCACCTCCCGACGTGCGGTGATGGCACACAGCAGGAACTTAAGAGCCGGGAGGTACTGTTATTAATCTCCCATAAGCCTACGGTAGGGACATTGAATCTCAAGGCGCAGGGGCCACTTGCCAGTTATATGGCAGAGCCAGAATGCGCCCCGAATCTGCACTTGCACCAAGACTGCACACGGCTCCCCAGGGCAGCCCGAGATGTCCCTCTGGCCTCCCAGGCTCTGGCCCTGATGAAGCTCAGGTAACCTGGGACCCTTCCCTGAGCTGGCGTCCTC
Source organism: Mirza zaza (assembly GCA_008750895.1). Taxonomy (NCBI): domain Eukaryota; kingdom Metazoa; phylum Chordata; class Mammalia; order Primates; family Cheirogaleidae; genus Mirza; species Mirza zaza. The sequence continues at coordinate 9,027 of VSMD01107364.1, forward strand.
TCTGGTCTGACCGCTCACCTGCAAAGCCCGGGTATCTGCCAGGTGGCGCCAACTCCGTCCACACCCTCATGAAGGAGATTCCTCTAACAACTCTCAGTGAAAAACACAGCCAGGGCCTCGGCCCAGATCTGCCTGTCCTCTCCGCCCAGCCCGTCCCCACCTGCCAGTGAGTCCCTGCCTTCCACTGCTGACCCTGTCCCAGATTTATGGGCCAACAGTCCCCCTCCCAGAGCTAAACCCGCAAACACAAACCTCCCACCTCCCCTTGCAAAGCTGGGCTGGTGCAACAGTCAAGCGCACGGAGGAGCCTTCCAACACTCTGTGGACAAACAAAAGCAAACCTGAGCCTGTGTTGCCATCGGCCAGCCGCACACCTGGCTGTGAGGGTCCCCAGAGGCCCCCCCGTCTGCCTCCGAGCTGGGAGAGGCGTGGGCTGCCGGCCTGGTGGGAGCAGGACTTTCAGACCTGACCCCACACAAAGCCCAGTGGTGTAGGGCCCAGAGGCAATGACTAAAAGAGACATTTCCAACTCCTCCCCTCCACCAGGCCTGCAGAGTGCCTGAAGCCTCAGGGATGCGGAAGAGGGTGAAAATGGGAAAACCACTCCCTCCTGCTGGGAAGGGGACCTGTGTTCACGGAACAACCTTACTTCCCTGGCAGGAGGCAGCTTATCGCGTTGATGCATTGATTTTCAGCCTGCGTCTGGCCCAGTCCAGCTCGCTGTCACACTCGGGCTGTGCACAGAAGAGGTCCCGGCCGCAGCTCTGCTCCCTGCGTGTCCGGCTGCGTTTGATCCCCAGCCAGCGAGGCTGCGGGGCTGGGCCAGACCGGGGCAGGAGGCCCGGCCGGACCAGGCACCTGCAGCCCCTGCAGCTCGTTAAGGTTTGATGCATCGTCCTCTTTCATCTGCACTAACGTGCGCAGCAGCTGAGTTAGGGCAAGTTAAACCGCCAGAGCCCCAGCCCCCGTCAGGAGGAAAATAAACCTCCTTGGTCTTTATTTGCATCCTGGTAGGCGTGGCCCAACCACAGAGGCGGCCACCGCCCCGGCCGGAGCTCAGGGACAAGTACCGCGTGCACACCGGGCTCAGCTCCACCAGCCTGGGCTGCTCTCTGCACACAGTCCTGGAGTTACACAGGGACATCTATCTGTCAGCTCTGGGTTTTCAGATGTAAATCCCAGCAGCCTGGCTCTATCAGGGTTTCCTGTTTCCAGCTGCACTCGTCCTTCTAGACATGCCGTGTTTTGTCCAGCATCCTCAGGGCCAGGCCATGGCCAGGGCTGGGGATGCTCTGGCCACAGTGGTCCAGCCGCCCCAAGCTGGAGCCTTCCACAGCCAGCTGCCCTCGCTCAGGCTGGCCCCTCCTGTGATGAGAGCCAGGAGGTACTGTGCCCGGTGGCCCAGCCAGGCTGGTCCTGCTACTCCCCACTTTCCGCATTCACCCGCTGTGCATATGTGGCTTCCCACCACTGCGCCCCCCTCCAAGGGGACCCTAGGCCCCACCTTAAGACCCTGGCTCCACCATGGTGAGTGCTGGCAGGGCTGGGCTTCCGTGCCCCCCGTCCCTACTCCCCACCCCGGTAGCGGTATCTCAGGCAGCCCCTCCAGCCTGGACACCAGGAATCAGCTCACTCAAGCCCGGGCCCCATTTCTCACACTTGGAGCTCTGTGGTTCCCTCCTTAGGCCACTGTGCTTCTCACTGTACTCTCCATCCCAGTGTAAATACTTCCTCACTCTCCCCGTTTGGTGTGAAGACCTCCACACTCTCCCCGTCTGGTGTGAAGACTCCATGCCCGCCCTTCCCAGTGTCTTCTCAACACTCTTTCTTCAAGCTGTGTCCCTGTTCAGGATGGCCTTCCACCACCTTCCTGACTGCCAAATGTCTACAGATCTTTCAAGAGCCTGCTCCAATCTTCTCCCTCCTGAACCATCTCCTGATCATCCCAACCAGAATGAGCTTCTCCTTTGTCCTCACTCCATTTACTCCAAGGGGACAGTGTCTTTCTGTTCCTTGCCTCCTATGGAATGAGGCAAGATCCTCCGGGGAGACCCCACATCTGGTGCCCCATCGGCATCCCCCCACCCCTGCACAGCCAGTGGTACCACGGGAGTCAGCTCTGACCCTGTTCTCCGACCTGGACCTCTCTGCCCAGGCCTGGCATCCCTGACTCATCTCCTGCTGTTGGCGCCAGGTTTACCTCGGCTCAGCTCAACAGATGGACAACCTACCGGGCTGTGTCTTCTCCTCTTTGCATTTCAGTTTAGCCCCTGGGTCCTGCCTCTCTGATCATGGTCCCCTCCCCATGCTGTACTCTGCAGACCTCCACTCCCAGCCCAGGCCCTGTCTCCAGACCTTCGTTCCATACCAACCCCTAGATTCCTGCTTATCAAGGAGGGAGAGAATGGGCCACCCAGATGGGACACATGCCCACTGTTCCCTGGACAACGTCATTTGTTTAAAATTCCTTCTCTCTGCCCTCTTCCCATGAGATCCCTGTGGATAGAAGTATTTCATTCCTTCCGTTGCCAAATAATATTGCATTGTATGGATATAACACATTTTGCTTATCCATTTATCAGTGGTTGGACGTTTGAGTTGCTTCTACTTTTTGACTATAAATTATACTTCTACGAACATTCGTGTGCAAGTTTTTGTGTGGACTCATGTTCTCAATCCTCTTGGACACATATCTAGTTGTGGGATGTGGGTCTTGCGGTAACTCTATATTTAACCGTTTGAGGAACTGCCAGGCGGAGGCCTTCTCTGCTTTCTGCTGCACTTGAACCAGGGATAGTTTTGAGCCTGGCGCTGCTGGCAGCCACCTTGCCCACACACACAGCGTGAGAAATCAGACAGCACGTGCGAGAAAAGAGGCGGAGGAGAGAAACCAAGCCCTGGTGACATGGGAGCAATCGCTCCCTGGACAGTCCAGCGACATAAATCAATATATGCCTTCTTCGTTTACTTTTTATTCGCTCATACACACTGTGTAAGCCAGTGTGAGCTGGGTTTCGGGTACCCAAAATCAAGAGTTGACTGAATCGGCCCGAATCAGCCTTCAGCTGAGTCAGGCGTTAACCGCCTGTGCTGATTGACTGTCGGCTCTGCACCCTGCCTCACTTGGAATCCCAAACAGAACTCAGAGCGGGTGCCCAGCGTTTGCTCAGAGGTGAGGTTCGGAGAGCGCAGGGTGGCCCGGGCGTCACTGAGCTGGGAGGTGGTCTGCAGCCTGCACGGCCCGGTGGACCAGCCACTCCCCAGTGGATTCCAGACAGCGACACGGCCCTTCCCTTCTGCATCACGCATTTGACATTGACCTCTCCTCTGCCTGCCGAGGCCTCACTCCCCATTCGTGGATGTAGCCCATCACTTCTCTGCACCCCCCACAGCCACAGAGAGAGGTCCGGGCCACTCCAGAGGCAAAGCAGTCTCTAGAGACCCAGTTCCCCTTGGAGGGCCCCATGATTTTGCCCAGATGGGACCCGCAGATAAGTTTCCAGAACTACTTGGGCAAGTCTGCTAGAAGACTGCTGGGAAAGGTTCCATGTGAGACGGAACGGTAGCCAACACTCAGGATTGCCATGGGCACTGTTTCCGTCTCTCCTGGTACACGGAGCCGGGCTGGGCGGCCAGGAGAAACACAGGCAGAGCCTTGCCAAGCAGTTCTGTCTGTCCCTCACCGTGGCTCGTTTGGGTTACAGGAAGGCAGAACATTGCATCTGCCTGGGTTTTAGGCTGGAAACACCCACGTGCAGGTCTGTACCACGCCGCGGCGTGGAGGGTCAGAGCAGAGAGGCACAAACACTTCCACGAAAGGGCACAGTGACATCTCTGCAAGGAGACGTTAAGGCAGCCCTGTCTCCTGCAAATCGGTGAGCCTGCACGAGCGGTGGCCGGCAGGTACACGTCACCAGATGGGAAATCCGAGAGTGTAGACTCTACCCAATTTTGGCCTTTGAAAGCAACCTGGAAGAGCCTAGTGAGGCTGGAATTTGCCAGCACATTTCACTTCATGCTCCTGGTCTGGAATGAATGTTGGCAAATGCTGCTCTGGGTTAATTAAACTTATTAATAAGATGTGGCGGCAGGAGTGCCAGTTCGCATGTTTGAGATACTCCCAAGGCACTAGAGAGGGGAGCCCAGCCAAGCTCAGCAATGCTCCATGCACTGATCATGCCCAGGACTCAGAAAATAAGGAGCTGACACGGTGCTGCATATCTGAACTCCCCGAGGACAGGAACCAAGTCACACTCATCTCACGTCCCAGTGCCTGGCTGAGCTGGCTCGCAGTTGGGCACGGAGAACCCCTCCCGAGACTCTGCGGGGAGTGAGTGCAGAATCCTTCACTAGGCCTTGCAAGGAAGAGACTGTGCCCCCTAGAGCTTCCTATCGGACTGTTAAACACACACAGTCGTCCAGAGGTTGAGGCCAAACGATCCTTCAATTGTCTCCAAAATCTCCCATGGAGCCAGTTGAGCCCACCTGAATGGGCAGGAGGGACCTCCCTCTCCTCCCCAGTGTGTCCCATCCTTCTCCCACCCTCTGCCACCCCCTAGAAGCCAGTGCTCCTTCCTCATCCCTGGCCCTAGTCCATCTGAACACAGATCTAGGAGTGAACAGGGTGACACCCACAAAAATCCAAGAGCAGCTTCTGAGGAAAGAGCCATCACCAGAGAACTTTGAAAGGACAATTCCAAGAGCTCACACAGGCCTAGGAACTGATCACGTTGCCTTCAGACAGAGTGGAGAGACGTCATTTGACACACAGGGTGTTCGGTAGAGAATGCCGAAGGGGCATGCTTTAAAATTAGGGGTTAAAGTAGCCTTAGAATAAAGGATATTTGATACGTGACTAAAAATCTTAAAAACAAACCTCAAACTTAACAAGTAACTTAACCACCTGTCTGAAAAAGTTCAACACCGTTGAAAGGAATACCCCAAAATCCAGCACTCGAGGCTTTGCGCAGTGGCAGTCTTGCAGCCAATGAGGTTTATCCAAGGTGTGATTATTGCTAATTGAAAACTTTTCCCCATACCCCACCATGACGACTTGAAATATAGTTGGCATTGGCAATTTTTGACAGTCTCTATAGACTGAACAACAACAACAAAATACCAGAACTCTGTATAAAATTCACAAAGCCTATTATCCAATCAAAAACTATCACCAATACAAAGAAGCAGGGAAATGTGCTCCAAGACCACAAGAAAAATTATTCAATGGAAACAGACCCAGAAATAAAAGAGAAGCTAGAGCAAAAAAAGACATTAAAGCTGCTATTAGAAAGGTCTCAAACCAATAATTTAAGCTTCCATCTTATGAAACTGGAAAAAGAATGACAAACTCAAAGCAAGCAGAAGGCAAAAACCATAGAGATAACAGAAATCAGTGAAATTGACAGCATAAAATCAAGAAAGAAAAGTGAATGAAACCAAAAGCGTGTTCTTTGAAAAGATGAATAAAATTGATAAACTTCTAGCAAGACTGATAAATTAAAAAAGAGAAAAGACACAAATTATTCATATTGGGAATGAAAGAACACTGCAAACTCTATAGGCATTAAAATGATAATAAAGGAAAGCTGTGAGCAACTCTGTGCACATAGAATTGGCCATGATGAAACAGAGCAATTCCTAAGAAAAAGAACTACTAAAATTCATCCAAGATGAAATAGTCATCTGAATAGTCCTATAACTATTAAAGAAATTGAATGTGAAATTAAAAAAAAAAAACCTTACAAAAAAGAAATTTTCAGGCACAGATGGTTTCACTGTGAATTCTACAAAGCATCTGAAAAATAAACAACCCTAATTCTACACAATCACTTCCATCCAGGAAATAGAAGCAGAGAGAACATTTCCCAACTCATGTTCGGATGCCAGCATTACTCTGCAATCAAAACCAGACAACAACAATGCACGAAAAGAAAAATACAAACCCAATCCCTCATGAATATAGATGCAAAAGTCCTCAGCAACATATTATCCAGTTAAACCCAGTAATATATAAAAATAATTATATATCATGACCAAAAGGACAATTTATCCTGGGAATGCAAGCCTGCATTGATATTTGGAAATAAATCAATGGAATCCACCATATCAGCAGTCTACACGAGAAAAGTTACATGAGCATATCTGTTGTGGACTTAACTGTTTCTCCCCCAAATTCACATGTTGAGGTCCTAACGCCCCAGGACCTAGGAATATGACTGTATTTGGAGAGAGGGTCTTTGAAGAGGTAACTAAGTTAAATGATGGCATTATGGTGGGCCCTAATCCAATATAACTGGTGTCCTACTGGAAAGGAAGAAGAAATTTGGCCACTGTCTTAGTCAGTTCAGGTTGCTATAACAAATGACCAGAGACTAGGTGGCTCAAACACGTGCATGTCTCAGTTCTGCAGGCTGAAAGTCAGAGATCAGCGTGCCAGCACAGGTGGGCTTTGTCGAGGGCTCTCTCTCCAGGTAGCAGACAACTGACCTCTCTCTGCATCTTCATGTGCTTGAAGAAAGACAAGCTAGCTCTCTGGCTCCTTGTTATAAGGGTCTTCCCCACCAACCCCATGCATTGATCTAATCACTTCCAAAATGCCCCACCTCCCAATACTGCGGGGCAGGCCGTGGGAAGATCAGTTGTTTTTTGGTTGTTTTTTATTTTGTGAAAAACCGGTTCCCTTAGGTAGTAGTTGCTATAGAAGATAAGAAATTAATAGGAAATAGAATAAAAGAATATATAGAGATGAAGGTACAGTTTTATAGGTTTATATAAAGAAATTAGGATAAAGTGAGGGTATTTAGGAGTTTTTTTTATATCTTTGTTAATAGAAGAGCCTTGAGGTTAGATTTATATAGGTTTTTATAATCATAGATATCAATTATTAGTTGTCAGGGTAACAGATTTATATAGTAATAGGTAGTGTGGTTGTTATGGGTAACAGATTTATATATCAAGAGGTAGTTTTGGGCCAGGCGCGGTGGCTCACGCCTGTAATCCTAGCTCTCTGGGAGGCAGAGGTGGGTGGATCGTTTGAGCTCAGGAGTTCAAGACCAGCCTGAGCAAGAGCGAGACCCCATTTCTACTATAAATAGAAAGAAATTAATTGGCCAACTAATATATATAGAAAAAACTGGCTGGGTGTGGTGGCGCATGCCTGTAATCCCAGCTATTCAGGAGGTTGAGGCAGTAGGATTGCTTGAGCCCAAGAGTTTGAGGTTGCTGTGAGCTAGGCTGACGCCAGGGCACTCACCCCAGCCTGGGCAACAAAGCGAGACTCTGTCTCAAAAAAAAAAAAAAAAAAGAGGTAGTTTTGGTTTGGGCTAACAGTTTTTTTAAAGGGCTTTTAACAATTTTCAACTTATTTCATTTATGTGAACAAACAGTTATAAAATTTTTTAAGGACTAACTTTTAAGTTTTAAGAGATAGCTATTAATTAACAGAGGAGTAATACAGAGATATAGTGGCTTTATATTTTTTTTTTATTTAGTTATTGCCGATTTGAGGCAGATAGTCAGGAGAAAACAGGAAGCCTAACTCTATATTTTAAATGGTTTATAGCATAGGGGTGAGTCTCTGGGCTAGGGCGCGTTGTTCCGGCTCCCATTCCATGACCCAGGTATTTACCTGTCTTGTCTTTCAGGATCAGGGAGGCATCACAGACCTGAGATGACAGGAGCCTCGAGGAACGCATCTGCACGGGAGCTTTGAGAGCCTCCCCAAGGCCATGTGGCCTTTGATACCCAAACTAACGAGTTTACATATTTTTTCAGGGCAAAACCCTGTAAACTCCTGCTTTTGTCTTTAATATAACAATATTGGGCGATACAATAAAATAATGATATTATGAGCCACATCTCATTAATTTTTTAATCATCTTCCCTCAACATAATACCATCACATTGGAGGTTAGGACTTCAACATATGAATTTTGGGGGACGCAAACATTCAGTCCACAAGGGGCACAGACACACCCAGAGGGGAGACCATGTGAAGACATGGGGAAAATATGGCCAGCTATAAACCGGGGAGTGAGTCTGCAGAGGAAACAACCCTGTGAACACCTTGATCCCAGACTTCCAGCCTCGGCCGGGCGCGGTGGTTCACGCCTGTAACCCTAGCACTCTGGGAGGCCAAGTCAGGAGGATCGCTCGAGGTCAGGAGTTTGAGACCAGCCTGAGCAAGAGCAAGACCCCATCTCTACTAAAAATAAGAAGAAATTAATTGGCCAACTAAAAATATATAGAAAAAATTAGCCGGGCGTAGTGGCGCATGCCTGTAGTCCCAGCTACTTGGGAGGCCGAGGCAGGAGGATCGCTTGAACCCAGGAGTCTGAGGTTGCTGCGAGCTAGGCTGACGCCACGGCACTCACTCTAGCCTGGGCAACAAAGCGAGACTCTGTCTCAAAAAAAAAAAAAAAAAAAAGACTTCTAGCCTCCATAATTGGGAGAAAATAATTTTCTGTTGTTTAAGCCGCCCAGGTGTACTTTGTGATAGCAGTCCTAACAAACTAATACAACATCTATTAATGCAGAAAAACCATTTGACAAGGTTCAGCATCCATTTATGACTTTAAAAAAAAAAAAAAAAAACCTCAGCCGGGAGCGGTGGCTCACGCCTGTAATCCTAGCACTCTGGGAGGCTGCGGCAGGCAGATTGCTCAAGGTCAGGAGTTCGAAACCAGCCTGAGCAAGAGCGAGACCCCATCTCTACTATAAATAGAAAGAAATTAATTGGCCAACTAATATATATAGAAAAAACTGGCCGGGCGTGGTGGCGCATGCCTGTAATCCCAGCTATTCAGGAGGTTGAGGCGGTAGGATTGCTTGAGCCCAAGAGTTTGAGGTTGCTGTGAGCTAGGCTGACTCCAGGGCACTCACTCTAGCCTGGGCAACAAAGCGAGACTCTGTCTCAAAAAAAAAAAAAAAAACCTCATACCAAACTAGGAATAGAAGGGAAATTCCTTAACTTGATAAAAGGCAAATACAAAAAACCTGTCCCTAACATCCTACTTAATGGCGCAATAGCAAATGCTTTCCCCTCAAATAAATAAGACAAAGATGTCACTCTTACCACTCCTATCCTACATCATCATACATGTCCCAGTAGCACAAGGCGGTGAGAAAAATAATTAAAAGGCATACATATTGGAAAGAAATGAAACTGCCCATTTACAGACGACATAATTATCTATATAGATAATCCAAATAATCTATTACAAAAAAACTCCTAAAACTAGTGAGTTTAGCACTGTGTACACAATTAACTTGCAACTTCCCTTCTAGCCTTGGGCCAACTGTACCCTGTAAGGTACAACTATCACCCCATTCTTCAGATCAGGAAACTGAGGCTCAGAGATGGAAAGTAGCTTGTCCAGTGGCTGAACTGGGATCTGACCTCAGGTCTGAGTCCAGACTCTAAGGAGGTTCTTCTCTCTGCTCCACCCTTGGCCTCTGAAGCTTCCTGTCCCAGGGAATGGGGCACTGGAAAACACCCTCCACAAGTGCCACTGCCCTTTTTCCCATCATGAAGCTGTGCTCCATGGTGACCACATGCCTGACGGATTTTCGTGGGAGCTCAGGGTCGAGGCAGGGTCTGCAGTGCTGCATTAGATCTCGCCCTGTCCCTGTGCAGCTTCCATGCCCAGACATTCTTGTGCCGTGACTTGCCATTTTCCCATGACTTGACCCAGTGTGCTCTGCATCAAACTGTTTACTTTCCAAACATTCCTGTTTCTCTAGGCACGCTCTTGCGAATACCCTCCGGGGCTGCTGGGCTTCCAGAGAGAAGCAAGCTGCAGGCCACGGCTCAGCACCCCGTTCTCGGGCCACCCCAGCCTGGGGGAGACTGAGGCCACAGCACCAAGCCCAGAGCAGGGACACCAGCGCTACCCCACAGCTGGTGGGACACCAGGCTGCTCAGAACACTTGTGAAGGTGTCTGACTATGGTCCTTCTCACTGCTCCCACTGCTGAGTATGGTCTGAGGCCACCCAGGAGTGACCCCCTGACCCCCGCCCCCTTCCCCAGCAGGGATGCTCCAGCCCCTGCCCAGGCCACAGTGCCAAGTGGCCTGGGGTAGATCCACAGCAGCAGGAAGGAGAGCCCCCGCCTGCAGCCTTAGAGACCCAGGAAGCCTCCCTGTGCAGCGAAGTCTGGAGGAGGGTCTGTCCTTGTCCCCAGCCACTGTGCCCCAGGTGACAAGCCCTCCAGAGGAGGCAGCACTGAGAAGGGACAGGGGACAGGTTCTGGGAGGCCTAGGCAAGGTACTCAGATTCCCTGAACCTGGCTGTGCTCACCTGCCAAACAAGGACGAAGATGACAGGACGCACCTCGGGGCGCTGCTGTGAGGATTAATTCAGTCCTGCGTGTGAGACGCTGCGTGGCGTGTGGCAAACGGTGAGTGCCGCTCACACACCAGCTCGTGCCGCTGTCAAGATTAGAAACTTGGCCGGGCGTGGTGGCTCACACCTGTAATCCTAGCACTCTGGGAGGCCGAGGCGGGTAGATCGCTAAAGGTCAGGAGTTCAAAACCGGCCTGAGCAAGAGTGAAACCCTGTCTCTACTAAAAATAGAAAGAAATTAATTGGCCAACTAAAAATATATAGAAAAAATTAGCAAGGCATGGTGGCGCATGCCTGTACTCCCAGCTACTCTGGAGGCTGAGGCAGGAGGATCGCTTGAGCCCAGGAGTTTGAGGTTGCTGTGAGCTAGGCTGACGCCAAGGCACTCTAGCCCAGGCAACAGAGTGAGACTGTCTCAAAAAAAAAAAAAAAAGATTAGAAATTTGAAGGCCAAGCAGGACTGGCTGACTCCTGCTCCGACCGCTGGGTTAACGTAAATATTACACGATGCTCATTAAACGTCTCTGCGTCGAGCTGGAATCCAGCAGGAGCATCCTGTGCTCTGTGTGGCAGATGCTCCAGGGACAAGGTGAGCAGGTCACAGTGGACACCCACACCCACCCCTGAAAGCAAGTCAGAAAGGGAGGCGCCTTGCCTGGGCTCAGGCTGAGGCTCTGAGGACCCCACCCAAGGACCTTGCCTCTCCAGGCCACCAGGGTGGCCTTGGAACCCTTAATTTGTCCTCACCGTGAGCTATCTTTATGCAGCTGTAAATTCCTAGATCAACACACTTGTGTCCCAATACCTACCCAGGCACATCCGAGCCTAAGCCATGGGCTGTGCAAACTGTGGGGACTTCCGACTGCTCCCTTTGTGAGGAGGGAGGGATGGGGCCCTGTGGGCAGCACCCAACCTGTGACTGGCAGCAGGTGGTGCAGAAAGCCCCCAGCAACCTCACCCCTCAGGGGGATGCCTCAGGCTAGAGTTTCCTGGGTCCCCGGGAGACAGGGCCCAGATCCCCCAATGGTGACATTTCCCAGGTTACCTGTCCATGCCGAGTGCTTCCACGATAACTTCCCAAATGCACCACCTCCCTCCAATCCTGGCCTCAGGGTCTGCTTCTGGAGGGTGGAGAGGGTCAAACCAAGGCAAGAGGACAAAGGCCCAGAGGTTGGCAAAGGAAAGACTTATCCAAAGAAGTGATCTACAGCAGACAAGAGGGGGAAGAGCAGCAGAAAGAAAGAAGCATCTCAAGGCACCTCCCTGTCACTTAAATCTCACTACGGTCCTGTAGGGGAGGTGACATGTCCGTGTCTCAGATGTAGCGGTTGAGGCTCAGACGTGCCCCAGGTGCCCAACTGGGGACAGGTGAAGCCCGGATTCAAACCCAGGTCTCTGGACCCAGAGCCCAGTCCCAGATGCGTCCAGGCAGCACCGGGGGAAATGGCACGGCCTCCAGAAGTGGGACACTTCCAACCGTTTCATCCAGGTAATATGGTGACCAGAAACCGTCCCATCTGGTCCGTGAGCCTGGCGAGAAGCGGTCAGTGGGGAGGAGCAGCTTTTGTGCTCCGTCCCCACCCCCAGCCCACCCCACCGAGGCTGCCCGGCAGGCCCTGGGCGCCTCGGCCTCCCAGGCACAGGGCCGGGCCCCTGTCTCCCACCCTCCTCTCGTCCGGGAAGCCCAGAGCTCAGCCTCCTCTTCAAAAGCTCCGCTAATGAGAAGCACATTGCGTTTCCTCAGGGAGGCAGCTGCGGGCGAGTCGGAAGTGCAAACTCTGCTGGTGGATGAATCATCACGCTGCTTTGTATTAATTCTTTTCGCGGCAATGTTTTTATGATTTTCTAAAAACACATAGAAGAATAAGGCTCATCTCTCCCGCTATTGGCAACACCTGTTTGGAGTAGAGTTCAAAAGGGTACAAGAGGGGACAATCTTCGCAGGCTTCGGGGGCCGCACTGAGAACCGGGCGCCGTCCACCTCGGGCCAGACACGGCCCAGCAAGAGAGCGTCCGCGTGGAGCGGAGACAGGGACGGCGTTGGGTTCTTCCCTGCTGCCTGCTGTAAGTGTCCAGTAAACACGTGTCAAAGGAACAGATGAATTAATTGATGCCACGGAAACTTTCTATTTCCCCAAGGAAATTAAACTAATTGACCTACAGTGGCCCGGTAATAATAGGGAATACGATATAGTCATAAACTTAATGATTGGGATTATTTAATGACAATGGTAAAGCATTCCCCTTCTATTTTTAAGTGAAAAGGAAATTATAAAATAGTGTGTGTCAAGCAAGATCCAAGTTTTATTTTCCAAATATAGGCACAAATGCTAGCGGTAGTTATCTCTGAACGATGGCATAACTTAGCAGGGTTTGTAATTCCTTCTTTTTCTTTCCCTGTATTTTCCCGTTTTAGGTAATGAACATGTGTTACTTTGGTAATCAGGAGAAATATGCTCTATTACCAGCAAGATGAAATATCACACAGTACTTGACAGCTTGGCTTCCTGGCAAGAACCGAGACAGGACTTGCTGGCGGCCTTCTCAGTGAGGCTCCTGGCCCTAAAGATTCAGTCCCTGGGATGCCTCGAGGACCCCAGGGAGTGGCAGGAAGAGGAGACCCGGACAGGTAGGACGTTTCACCCCCACGTCCCTGCTCCGCTCTGGTGGGCTTCAGTGTGGACTTCACTCCCCTGATCGAGGCACCGAGAAACGGTGCTTTATATTTTTTCCAAAGCAAACTAAATCTGACCCTCTGCTCCCATCCCCCTGGGCTGATGGCAAATTCACTCTGTCATTACTAGGGCTCCCTCCCCAACTAGGGTTGCTGGATTCAGCAAATAAAAACACAGGATGCCCAGAAAAATTGGTATTTCAGATAAGTAATGAATAATTTTTAGCATAAGTATATCTCATGCACTATCTGGGATATACTTATACTAAAATATTATTCCTTATTCATCTGAAGGTCAAATCTAACTGGGCGGTCCTGCATTTTGTCTGGCAAACCTCTCTCTGTGCCCCAAGGGTCCTGCAAAGGCCTAGGGTGGTGGTGCAGAGCAGACAGGTGAGGAGGCCTGAGGCCACTGGTCCACACAGCTGCACGCCCCTGCCATAGGCTCGCTCGGGGGCAGGAGCCTCTGTTGCCCCCATGCCAAGGGGGGCTGGGGGAGCTTTGCGAAGACTGGCCACCTGGTGACCAGGGGTACTAGTCAGCTCTGCCATCTCTGGGTACCCTCTGGGGCAGCACCCCATGACATCAGCCTTGTATCTGTCAGGGCCTGGCAGGAGACCTCTGACCCATCAAATCTGGTGATCTGGGTGAGTTTAATAAAGAGACTATTTACAAAGACGTGGATCAAATGTAGAAAACCAGGCTGGCCTGAGTGCAGTGGTGTTTACAACTAATTGATCACAACCAGTTACAGATTCCTTTGTTCCTTCTCCACTGCCACTGCTACACTTGACCAGCGTGAAAAAAAGAAAGAAAAACAAAGTCAACTCGAGGCAACAAGAGGGATATAAGAAAATAGACCGAGGGCAGAATTCAATAAAATCAAGAATAAAACAGAAACGTTAAGACAATCAAAATACAAACATATGAAATGAAAACAGGAAACAATTGAGATTTAACAAACAGTTTTAAACGAAATCTTTACTCCGTTCCAGCAAAAGCCACTGAAAAAATGAAGCCAAAAATATGATAGCATTGATCATAGCAGCAAAAAACATAAAATACCTAGGAATTACCTACCAGAGAATGGATGAGATCAGTATGGAGAAAATCTCGACTCTAGTAAAGCCATAAAAGGGTATGCGAGAAAGGATGAGGTGGCCCCATCCACGGATGGCACACGCAACCCTGCCGAGGGCGAGTTTCCGCAAGCTCATCTGTAAATTAAAAATAATTACACTAAATCCAATCAAAAAAGCACAGCGACATATTTTCAGGAACTTCACAAATTGATTCAAAAATTCATATGAAAAATAAAGGTTCATGAATGGCTAAAATAATCTTTTTTAGAAAAAAAGATCAAAAAAGGGGTATTGGCAAAGGAACAGATGAGAAGATCAAAGAAACAGAATAGAAATTCTATAATCAGACCAAAATGATGGCATCAAAAGCCAGGGAGGAAAAGATGAATTATTTAGTGGATGGCGCTGGAGACACGAGGTGGCTACGTGGAGGTGCAGGCTACGCTGCACGTGAAGAGTCGCCAGCCCGACAGGCACTCATGGGCTGCATTTACCGTCTAAAAAGGTTGTGCCGCCTCTTTGACAATCACTGGGCTGAATATTGCAACACACCTTACAATTTCAACATCCCTGCATGGCATTTTTCAATGTTTAATGCATTTGAAGCACTTCTGTAATCCGAGCTTTTCCTACATAGAAAAGTAGTTGAAAGAAGCAAGCTCTAAGCGAAAAGCAGACTCCTCGACTCCTTACATGGAATTACGCAAGCAAATAATCAGCCTGCTTCACGGGAAAGATAAGCAACTGGAGCATTCGACTTCTGACAACGTGGAGGCGGGAGACCCAGGACGCACAACCGCCGTCCAGTTCCGATAAACAGCATCAGGAACGTAGGAAAACAACAGGTGGTATGAAGAAAAGTGTCTGTCCTAGATATTTACTTCCTTCCTTTGGAAATAGAGATATTTTAAATTATTGGTGCGGGTTATAAAGAAGGAAAAAAACACTAAAATCTCTTTAGATGCAACTAGCAAGGGCATTGGAAAGTCTTCATCTTACGCACAAAGATAGGAATAGAAAAATGTAAACATTATTTATGTATATAATGTAGCATAAATATAATATAATCAAATGCATCATGCACACACACACATGCATATTCCAAACAATTTAAGGACCACATGTGAAAGTTAAATGATAAAGCTAATAAAAGAAAAGTAAAACAGTTTTATGGTCTCAGGAAGAGTGTCTCAAACAAGTCACCAAAACGATAAACGATGAGAAATGACAGATTCGACTTCATAAAAATAAACAATTTCCATCAGACAAAGAATACCACAGATAAAGGAAACAGGTGACAGAGAGACTGGGCGAACATTTTCTCCAATGCCTGACCAGGAATTAGTATCCAAATTATACAAGTAACTCTGACAAATCGCAAGTTGAAAACAGGCAACACCTCAGGAAAACGAACCAAAGTCATGAACAGACAATTAACAGCAAGAGGAAGTCCTATCATCACACAGGTAAAAGAGCAGGCTCTACCGAGACCCCACCTCACCGCCGTCTTCATGGAAAATGCAAAGTCACACGTGTGGGCAGCTGTGCTCTGCAGAAATGGGATCCTCCGGTCCCGCCGGTGGGAGGACACACGGGCGCAGGCATTGCAGAGAACCACCCAGGGGTGCTTGGTTAAGTGCGTGCACCACCCTCGACACAGTGCCTCGGGCCCTACCTACACCTCCCAGAGACGTTCTTGCACGACCTGGGAGACACCTAGGAGGACATGCATCAGAGCATCGTGCAGTGCAAAGTCACAGGCAATGTAGGGACCCATTGCTCAGGAACGGAAAAGCCTCGTGAGCTATTTATTTGTATGTTTTTAAGTACTCTCACATTGGAAATTCCACGCAGCAGTCAGATGTGCGGAACCAGATTTACATATAGCAACAAGGGCCAATCTGAAAAACATTATGTCTGCTGGAAACAGGAAGAAAGAGATTTATGAGCCAATACTGTTTATGAAGATTTAAGAACACATGTAAAATAGCACTGTATATTAATATTTTTCAAGGAGTCACTTGTTTTAAAATAAATGTACAGTGTATTGAGATTGGGTTGGAAGAACATAAGTGCATGAAGGTGGGTATTAGTGGGAGGCTGGAAATGGGAGCGAGGGGGGAGGACAAAGGGGGAAATAATGAAGGAAATAAAACGAAAGCACAGCCTGGCGCGGGCCACCCTCACAGTGAGCAGGACCCCAGCTGGGTGGTCGGCTCTGCACCCTGAGGAGCCCATGAAAGCAGAAAGGCCCCCGGGGCAGCCCAGATGGCAAGGCAGCACCACCCACCCGCACGGGGACCAACCTAGATGCCAACACCACGCACATCCAGGGTATGTGGAGCAACAGCTCAAGGCTGGACCTTGCCTGCAGCCCAGGTAAGCCCTGCAGGACCCCCTTAGCAGGATCTGGGAAGGATGCACCAGATGCGTCACCCAGGTGACAGCCACCATCTCAGTTGCTGTCTGAATGACTGCTGAGTGCTATTTCTTGTTAATTAGATTCCAGCCCTGCTAACTGTGGAGTAAGAGGAAAGACTGATGGTCCTCTGTTTCAGGGTTCCCGTGGGTGCTCAGACGGGGAGGGGTGGACAGCTACCTCCGCAGCAGCAACATGCCAGGAAAATAATAGCTTCGGGACCTTGGGGAAGGGGGCACTGACAGGGGTGGCATTTGTTTACCTTCCCTGCGGTGACAGTCTGGACAGCGAGGACCTCAGGACAGGACTGGTGCCCCCGCCAACAGCACAGGCGCTGGGGAAGTGCCTGTGGAGTCTGTGGAAGGAGGAAGGATGGAAGGGAGGGAGGAGGAGGGACGGAGGACGGATGAGCCATGACACACACATGCATGCACGCACACACACACGCGCACACACGCCTCACAGCCACACTGACCGAGCAGAGGAACACGAGGCTCTCTGACAATGCAGTCGGTTCAGTACACACGCCTGGCCGTGGTGCAAACGAACCTGCTTCATGAAAACAGGGAGTGAGCTAAGCACGTCTTGGAATCTTCCAGGCAAATAAAACCCATCCCTTTAAGCACCAGAGTCTTTTTATTTTAACCGTTTAGAATAAAAACACTTTGTGAAATGTACTGACGCTCCCCACGTTATTTGTTTAATTACCCTCGGAACACCAAGTGTGATTTGATATTTTCTCAAAGGAGTCATCATTTGTAACTACGTCCCCCGTTGTCATGCCAGGAGAACTCAGGGCTGGCAGGGCCTGACCGTGCGACCCGCCTGCTCCAAGGGCCCCTCCTCTGTGCCAAACCCCGTTCTCCCCTCTGAGCGCTGGGCCTTCCTGGAGGCTGTGCCCTACCAGGGCCACTCTCCCTGACTCCGAGGTATTTCGTTCGTCACCTGCTTCCAGCTCGATCTGGTCCTGCTCGGTCACGGCGTGTCCCTGGGCCCAGCTCTGTGCTACAGGAGGGCATGTTTCGTGGGAAACTTGCTCCTACCTGCCTCGGGGCCTGGCAGCTACTGCCCTCTCCGCCAGGGAGAGGAGAGTCTGATGCTCCCAGCAAGGGCACGGCGGAGCCAGCCAGCTCCCCAGAGGGCCTGGCACCCTCCCACCCACAGCAGGGAACACAGAGGCCACCTCCTCTCCTCTGCAGCCCGGTCACCTGGCCTGGCCCTGGCTCTGGTCTGGGGACATCGGGAGTCCAGCCCCACCTGCCAGCTCCCCAGGCCCCACCCAGCGTCGTGGTCGAAGCCCCCCGCACTGGGAACTTGGGTTCATTCGAGCTGGGAATGAGGCCAAAGATGGAAACAGAAAAGCAGAGCCAGGAGGCAGGATGCCGCTTCTGAGGACGGGATCAGGGCGCAAGGCTGCCTGGGGGACCTGCACCGGGAGAGGGTGGAAGGCAGGAACACTCCGAGTCACAGGCCCGGGTCCCCAGCCCTGGAGGCCGGAGGGAGCATCGCCTGACTCCAGGCAGAGCCCAGCAGGGCCGGTGAGGGAGGTGGCGGTGGGGACGGCAGACACAGGAGCCCCAGTTAGAGGCTCACAAAGGGCTTAGTCCCCAGATTACACACAGCCCAGGCCACCGCAGGCCCCAGCCCCGTGTCGGGACAGACTTAATGGCCTTGGCTGGAGCCACCACCAACATAAAGTATTCTTGTTCCCAGCGATTTTAACAAGGCATTTATGGACCCAAGACAACCTTGGGACAACATTTGGCTTAAGGGGCCTGCTGCGCAGACAATCGGGGCAAAGAGGTGGGTCAGCACAGAGCCCCGGGGCCGAGGCCACAGAGGCAGGCAGGACTGAGGGGCCTTTTACCCCCGTGCAGGGCCCGGCCCCCCTGCCTTGTTAACAGCCGGTGCGGCTCAGCCCTGCAGGGACCTTTACGGAGGTGGGGGGGCTAGAAGCCCACCGCCAACACCAACCCCGACTTTTTAAACGTAGCCCCAGGAGACACGAAACCACTGGGCCAGGGCCAGGGAGTGGCCCACTGCTCCCGACAGCACCGGGGACCCCGGGAATATCCTGGCCCCCACAGACCACCTGCCGCTCCCACCAACCCACGTGCTCCGCTGTAGCAATTCATTTGTTCTCCCGTTTTGCTCGTCATCGCCACAAGCAGGGTCCGGGGTGGTGATATGCACCCGCTCGGTGATGCGCTTGCAGCCAAGAGGAGAGACACTCGGTGTTTCAACTCATCCGTCTAGAGTGACTGTAGACTTCCGTGTTCTACTCGTGTGTAGCTGCCATTTACTGAGAACTGAACGTATGCCAGACCCCAGAGCAAGGGCTACGCTTGGGCCCTCTCGTCCCAGCCTCGCAGCGGCGAGGGGGTAAGGACACCATGATCAACCCCACGGCCCAGCTAAGGAGCCAGGTTCAGAGCGGCCTGAGGCCAGAGCAGCCTGTTATTCCAGATCGAGCTGGAACCGGGAGACAAACCAAATACCACGGAGTCAAGGAGAGTGGCCCTGGCAGGGCACAGCCTCCAGGAAGGCCCAGCGCTCAGAGGGGAGAACGAGGTTTGGCACAGATGAATGGGCCACGGAGTAGGTGGGTCGCACGGTCAGGCCCTGCCAGCCCTGAGGTTCTCCTGGGGTGACAGGAGAGTGGTGGGTGACAGGAGAGTAGTAGGTGACAGGCTCCTCCACCTACCACGTCCACGTCCACACGGGCAAACTCCAGAGGGGCAAGAGAGGTGCCAACAGGGGAAGATGCAATCAGCTCAGCTCCCCTTGGCACAGTCAAGGATGGCTTCCTGGAGGTGGTGATGTCTGAGTCAGGCCTAGAATGACAAGGAGCGTTTGGTGAAGAGAGAGGAGCAAAGGGAAAACGGAGCACGAGTTGGGGCCTAAGGTGGCAGGAAGGGACTTGAGGGGTCCTGGCACCATGGTGCACATCTTTGGAGGCTCTGAGATTTGGGGTTCTGCCCTTCTATTATTAATAACAGCAACAGGTACTCAACGCTTATTAAAGGCTTTATAAATCATGTTTTCTGCTCACAAAGACTCTCTAGAAGAACTGTGATCGTCGCTGGAAAGCTGAGATTCGGGAGGTGTGTGCAACTGAGCTCAGGCAGACCAGGGCAAGCCAGTTCTAGGACGTGGTTTCACTGGTGACGGCCACCTCAGCCCCGGTACAGGAGCTGCTGACGGGTGGGTTTGTGTCAGCCGCAGAAACAGTGCTGGGCCGGGATGGGCACCCCCGACTCTGCTCTCAGCTCTCACACACACTTTGCAACCTCTCAGCATCTCAGTGAGATGGGACGGCAGTCCCCTCCCCTGCCTCACGGCTCGGTGGGCGGGATTGGAAAGCCAGGCCCGGGAAGTGCTTCGCTGGCAGTGGTAGCTGAATCCCGGTCCCCCCAAAATGTCCAGCCCCAACCCCTAGAACTGTGCCAACGTTGCCTTACGTGGCACAGGGGACTTTGCAGGTGCGGTAAATTAAGGATGATGAGATGGAGAAATTGTCCTAGATTCTTACCTGGTGGGCCATTGTTATCACAGGGGTTCTTACCACAGAGGAGGAGACGGGAGGACAGAAGCAGCGGTCGGTGCCATGAGCCATGAGCCATGAGCCAAGGCATGTGGGGCTTCCAGAAACCGGAAGAGGCAGGAAATGTCTCCCCAAAGCCCGAGAAGGGACCAGCCCTGCCAACACCCGATGGC
Organism: Mirza zaza; assembly: GCA_008750895.1. NCBI lineage: Eukaryota > Metazoa > Chordata > Mammalia > Primates > Cheirogaleidae > Mirza > Mirza zaza. The sequence goes on from VSMD01107364.1 coordinate 29,261, forward strand.
AGCCCAGGGAGAGGGATCTGGGCTTCCGACCTCCAGAACTGTAAGATAATAAGCCGCATTGTGCCAAGCCACCGAGTTCGTGTTAATTTGCCAAAATGGCCACAGGGAACTCCTGCGTGGCGGGAATGGCCCACTCTCGTGGGAGCAATTCCAGCCGCAGCTCCGACCCCTGTGAGTTTTATGCACGTGTCTCCTTTTATCGGGGTAAAATGATTTCAAATAATTCTGCTCTTTGAGTGTAGAAAACAAGCTTCAGATAATTCCATTCTACTTCCTGCAGAGAGTTTAAAAAATAGGAGCTGAAAAATACATAATTGCTTTAAACAGCAGCAGATTCTTCCCCAAATGTGACACATTTTCTTCCTGGGAGAGTGATTTTAAGGTGTTTTCTGACGAAACCGGCCCAGTTCAGCTGGAGGGTCCTGCCAGCCACCACGTCACCAGATGTGCCTGCCATGCGGCGGCTGGTCGGAGCCAGAGTGAAAGGAGCGATTTCGGCCAGGTAGGTGGCAAAGAGCTCCGGCTTTGGCGAGTTCAGGCTTTGGGGCAGGGAGTTTCCCAAGAGCTAGAAATCTAACGAGTCGACTGTGCACACAGGGATGTTGCCATATTTTAGTAATAGGCCTTAAGAAAGTGGCCAGGCGTCGTGGCTCACGCCTGTAATCCTAGCACTCTGGGAGCCCGATGCAGGCGGATTGCTCGAGGTCAGGAGTTCGAAACCAGCCTGAGCAACAGCTAGACCCCCGTCTCTACTATAAATAGAAAGAAATTAATTGGCCAACTAAAAATATATATACAAAAAATGAGCCGGGCATGGTGGCACATGCCTGTAGTCCCAGCTACTCGGGAGGCTGAGGCAGTAGGATCACTTGAGCCGAGGAGTTTGAGGTTGCTGTGAGCTAGGCTGACACCACGGCACTCACTCTAGCCTGGGCAACAAAGCAAGACTCTGTCTCAAAAAAAAAAAAGTGTATGGGGGCTGGGCACGGTGGCTTGGGCAGGTATCAGTGGCTCACACCTGCAATCCCAGTGCTTTGGGAGGCCAAGGCAGGAGGATCACTTGAGCCCAGGAGTTTGAGGCTGCAGTGAGCTGTGATGACACCACTGCACTCCAGACTGGATGACAGAGCACAACCCTGTTTCTAAAAAACAGAAAAGTATGGGGTGTGAGGAGTCAGAGCCAAGGAGACGCTGCTTAATCAATGGCCCGCCCAGCAGAAAACAGTCCATGTGGACATTCCTAGACCAGCGGCAGCCAGCAGTGCTTCAGTGAGGTGTGCCCTTCTCCACCCCGTCCAAGCGCAGACGGACTTGGGAAGCAGAGCCCTCCTGCATCCCGCTGCCCACCAACCAGGCCATGCCCCTGCCAGGGAAGACCCTTGGTGCGAGGGCAGAGGCCAAAACAGGAGGCCAAAATTATTTGCAATAACTAAGAGTTAAGGTCTTTATATGTAATTAAGTTGTAAATTAAGATCCCATGATTAGGATGGGCCCTTAATCCAATATGACCGGTGTCCTCGTACAAAGAGAAGACACAGAGGCACACGTGCAAAGGAGCATGCCAAGTGAAGGCACAGACACGCAGAGGGAAGGTGGCTGTGTGAAGACGGAGGCAGAGACCGGAGTGACGCGGCAACAAGCCACAGCACGCCAGGCGTTACCAGCAACCACGAGAAGTCAGGAGACAGAGCCCAGCCCCGAATTTCTGTTGTTTGAAGCCACCCAGTTTGTGGCAGTTTGTTACAGGAGCCCTAGGAAGCTAACACCGACACTATAAACACTAATAGTTCTATTGCTCCAATCGAAACTTTAGTGACACATGTCATTCTCTTTGGCCACCTAGCATCCTTGTCTACCCCTTCCCCACGTAATGCATCTTGGAAAAAGGCAAACACCTCGTCCCATTACAGGGCCTTACAATGCCTGAGACCTGCCTTCCCAGCCTCCCTTGCAGCCAAGGGAACAGATATTTGATAAGAGTTCTGCCAGCTACATGCAGGTGGGAGCCAGTAACACAGAGGCTGGGACTCCGTGAACACCAGGCTGGCAAGATTGGAGGCAGCAGAGATACCCATATGTTGGCTCTACAGCCTTCCAGGGTTGGTTCAGACGGAAATGGCCAGCTCATTGGGGGGGTTAGCAATACACGTGAAAGTGTCAGTACCCACTGGAGGTCTCAAGGTGTCTCCCCAGTTCTGCGAAGTGATTTTGAACCTCATTCCTGGCTGCATTGCCTCCAAACCTAATTGTCCAACCTCTGCAAACATCCTGTGAGCTGCCTGATATCCCCTAATACATTTCTGTTTTGCCTTAATGAGCAGAATTAGCTTCATCTGCTTGCAGCTAAGCTCCGTGATTGGCAGGCAGCTTTGTGCACGCAGCTCTTTCCACTTTTCCTGGCAGCACCTCTGGCTCTAGGATTCTGGTGGGAGGCTTTGGAGTGAGTCAGGAACTGATTGTGTGTGATCTCCCACTTCCCAGGCTGGATGCTGGCTCTCTCCTTTCCCCTGAGCAACGGATGACAGTGGTTTTGAATACAGGCTTTGGTGGCCACAGGCCTGGGTTAGGATCCTGGTTCCTCAGTGGCTGGGCGAGTTACTGGGTGAGTGTTCTTGGGTGAGTTACTTACCCTCTTTGAATTTCTGTCTGTAAAACAGATTTGTAATAGACATCAGGATTTCTTCCCAGAAACCCTTCCTGCTTCTTCTGGTAGAGCCTGTCTTTCCTGGAGTGAGTTCATTCGTGACCTGGGCATGAAAGGCATGGGTCTCCATGGGGCTTATCACAGTTTTCCAGGATTTTCCTGGTTAAACAGGACCATCTGTTTTTGCTAGAATTGCTGCAAAGGCTGAGGTGCATCCTGGTGGCATCTCAATAGAGTCTCTGAGTAGGATTAAATGAGAAAACACAGAGAAAGTGCTGAATGTGGATCCCAGCATAGAACTGCCAGGTTTTCTTTTCCAGGGCTGAGGATGTTGACCAGACTCCAGGTGACTGGTCCCACCCGCCTCCTAGGTGTGTCCACCCCTCACCACCAGTGCGGAGCAATGCCAGGGTTCAGTCTGGGGCCTGGCTGCACACGATTTTGTGTTTTTCACATTTGTTTGGACATTTTCCCACATCATTAATATCCTTTGTAAGCCTGATTTATAATGTTTAACAATCCAAAATGAACATTTCCCATAAATTATTTTAGCCGTTTGGCATTTAGGCCGTTTCCCATTGTCCACTTTATAAATTATGCTCTAAAAGCATGTTTGTGCACAAAACTTTGCATCATATTCTCCTGGGATGGATTTCTAAAAGTAAAATAACTAGGTAGGTCATGGACATTTTTAAAGCACCTGTTGAGATGTTCAGGTTCTGTCTGTTTTTTAATCACAGCTCACTGCAACCTGGAACTTCTGGGCTCAATTGATCCTCCTGTCTCAGCTTCCTGAGTAGCTGGGACTAAAGACCACCACGCCCAGCTAACTTTTCTATTTTTTGTAGAAACAGTCTCACTATGTCACCCAGGCTGGTCTTGAACTCCTGGCCTCAAGGGCCTCCCAAAGTGCTGGAATTACAAGTGTGAGCCACTGCACCCAGCCAAGCAGCTCAGTTTTGAAACAGCACCTGTACCCTTTTGTAACACCCCACTCCACTGTTAACCACTCTTCATTGGCAGCTACCATTCATTTAGTGCCGGGGGCCAAGTGCTCCAGTGAGCATTCTATATGCCTTTTCTTATTTATAACAACCCAAAGGCATGGATAAGATTATTACACAGTTTTAGAGATGAAGAAACTGAGGCTCAAGGGAAGTTTGCAACTTGCCAAAGGCAACCTGGCTAGAACAAGTGAAGGTAAGATGTGCGCTAGGTTTGTCTAAATCCTATACTGTTCTGCCATGAAACCCTCCTGGGAGGGAGGGATCACTTCCTATTGGGAGTCCTACCTAAAAATAAATCCCCCAGCTGATGCCTGGCCACTTCCTGTGTAATAGTATGAGATATCCCACTGGAAGCACATTCCAAATTATTTTGGGTCCTAGATCATCCAGGTTACACTTTCACAACATCCAGGTTGTTGGCTTTGAGGATCTTTTCTTAGCGAAGTGTAGGTGCATTTACCCATGAGGCAAAGAACCTGATAATTGGAGCATCTCCTAGTCTGGGGTCTTTAAGAAGCAAATTATCCCCTTGGTCAACAGGGCAGCAGCCTGGCTACTTCTTTACTGTTTCTACCAATGGCACTGTCATGTCCCTTCCTAGGCAAGGACAGGGTGACAAAGGAAAGAGCAGGTGCTAAGTAGGCAGAGTTCACCCAGCACCCCCAGGACTGAGAGAGAAAGACCTTCAGAGGTTCCAGCAACTATGTCAGAAAGGGGGGGCAGTACAGAAACAGGCCAGGACAACAGGCCTGAGAACCCAAAGAGGTTTGGGGAATCTTGATTTGGAGCCAGACTTGTTAGTCCTGTGTTCCTGGATACGCCACAAGAAACTCTAAAATAAAGGGCCTTTGGGAAAGCCGGGGCCTGTGCCAGGTGCTACAGCTGGTCTGGCAGAAGAGGGACCCTGCTAGGAGAAGACCCTCACGCTGAGATGCTAACGACCCTGGTGGAGAAGGGGACCCCTGGGTGCATGGAGCCAGGGGTGCAGCTGGACCTGAACCACTGGGTGCTGTGAGGCAGGACGGGGCTTAGCCGCCCAAAGACCTGTGAATTCCCCTAAAGGTCATCCCATTTCCTAAGCCAGCTGAAGGCTTTATGTAAGGCAGGGGGCTCTGAAGAGAGAGAGCCCTGGACAGAATCCAGGTAGGTGGCCTTTGCTCCTGGCCCTGTCACTCACTGGCTCCTCCCCAGCTGCCCAATTTAAATGGCACCTCCTACGTGCTCCTCCCAGACCTCCCAGCTCTTCCCCCCGACTCCACCCCTCCTCTGTGCTCTGTGCTGTTCCCAGCTCTGTCCCCACTCCTCCTCCTTCCTAACCTGTGTGAATTTCTATGTTTTTTATCTCCCTCCCCCACGACCTTGAGGTGCCATCTGTCTTCATTGTCTGGCCCCTGCCCCTGTTCCTGGCACGGCAAGCATCCTACCAATGCTGGTTAACTTTTGAGTTGTTTGTCAATTTCTGAAATTAATCCACCTCAAGCTTTTCTTGGCAGTTGTCTGTAAATGGATTCAAGATGCCCAGCGGGGCAGGGACAGGTATGCCAGGAAAACCAAGGAAACCAACATCTCACACACGCTGGGAAGACCTTCCACGCTCTGATGTGTCTGCTTTTCCTTCATGCATGTTTTCGGGGAAAACAAACTTCTGCACTTGAATACATATGCAGTTCCTTGTGAGCATCAACGTTGTAAGTGCAATAAATCACTGGAAACAAGGGACACCCCTCACAGTGGAGAACGGCAGCACTATCAGAAAGAGGCAGAAACATCAATAACGCCACCCTTCAGAGCCGAGAGGGAAATCAAAGCCCTTCCTGTTGAGGACACTGTTGAACTGACACTCTGCATTCATGGATTACAGACTGTGATCAGTGCAGACTGGAGGGGACCTAGACAGCCCCAGGGGAAGGTTAGCCCAGTTCCTAAGGCCACCAGCCAGCAATGGTAGAGCCAGGACGGCATCAAGGGTGGTGAAGACAAGCCCCCACCTGGAGATCAAAGCACCTGGAAGCCTCTGTCACCACCCTGCCTGGGCTTCTCCACTGACGGGAAGAATCTCTTGGCAGAATCAGAATATGTAAAGCCAAAGCGAGTGTCCTGGCCCCGGGGTTCTCTCCGAAGTACCCAGCTCAGCCTCCGCAGCCTCACATACCATAAGTACTTGATAAAGTTGCTGAATTACAGATTCTAAACTCCCAACACTGGCAGTGAGTCAGCATCGAACACGTAATCACAACTGCATGGTCTGATTCCGTCCTGGGAAAACAAATCAGCCGACAATTGTCGCTAGAGGAGGTCATGAATTACTCAAGGCAGTGGATGGTACTTCTCTCATCGACTCACTGATCAAACCTTGTTTTGATCATTGAAATTTTGCTCCAAGCGTTTTCAGCTCTGGCTGTGCAGCAGAAAGTCTAAAGTCTGTCAAAAATATGCCGGTGATGGGCCCGCCCCAGCCAGGGCATGCAGATGCTGCCAAAGTCCCTTGTCCCAAGAGGGCTCCAAAGCCTGAGGACCACTGAACTCACAGAGGGGCAGAGCAGTGGGGACCCAGCCCCGCTAGGCCACAGACATTGACTGAAGTTGGCACCAGTCACTTTACTAGGCAGAACCTCAGTGTCCATGCCGGCCACAGAGGGCGGGCACAAAGTCCGGTGACCTCACAGAAGCCCACCAGATGGCCATCAAGATTCATTCCAACCATTTTTAAGCAAACAAGCTGATGCTGTTACAGGAGGGAACAGGAACATCTCCAGAAGGGTCTAGAAATGACTCTTGGCTGTCACATGGGACAACAGCAGGTCATGTGTGGGCCTGGGCAACCTGCTCAGAGTGGGCCCCTTCCAAGGAAGCCCAGGGCACCTCTCTGGGGCCTGTCTCCATGCTATCCATCAGCACTGCTGGGGGACTCTTCCTCACCTCCCCCACCTAAAGCCACGGCGTCCCATGTGCAGTGAGGCCATGTGACGTGGTCACAAGAGGTTATCTGGACTGTGGCTCCCGGGAGAGCAACAGAGTCGAAGCTCTGGGAGCTTTTCACAACACCACCATGCACAGAAGGTGGAAGCTGGGGGGGAAGCCCAGCCCCAGCCCCAGATCGGTGTGATGTGCACAAGTCAGTTGACTTCATGGAACCTCAGTTTTCTCACCAGTGGAATGGGGATAATAATAGGACCTCCCAGCTAGGAGACAAAATGAGAAACTGGTGCTCCGCAACCTTTCTCACGACAGAGCACGTGGAGGAGTGAACTGTCCGCACAGCATGCTGACTGCCCCCCGCCCCGCCAGAGCTGTAGGGACCCCTCACAGGCAGCGGGTGCCGCGGAGGGAAGGCCTGGTGCCTGTGAAGCGCCAGGCAGGGGTCTGGCAACCAGGCCCCCAACCCAATGCTGACGCATCACCATTTCTTAAGGAGCCCCCTGCATGGTTCCAGGGCAGCTGGTCTGCGGGTCAGGTGTGGACCAGAAGGTGCTAGCCGCTCACAGTCAGCAGGCTCTTCCCTCAGCAGGGTCCCTAGCTCCTCCACCCACCCCGCCGCTTCCTGCAGCCCACACACCGCAAGGGTCCTCCTGCCTACTTAGCAGGCGAATCACATCCGGAGAACTGAATGGGTCCCTTCTGCTCCAAGGGCACCCCTCACAGTGTCCCTTTGTAGTCGCCCCAGCAGACCAGGCCTAACTGGGTCCTCAGCTGTTTACTCCCCTGCAATTCTGACTTCGCCTGGGACTCCCACCTTCAAAGCTGCGAGCAGCGCTGTGGGGGCTCCAACAGGGTGGAGGTTTCCTCTGGAAAAGTGGCTGGTCCCGGGCGGGGCCTGGTCTGGCTGGCACTGCAGACAGGCCTCGCGCTGGCTGTGTTGCACAGGGCGTGTTGACCCAAACAAGCGCTCTGGTGAGATGCACTGCCCCAGGCCCCGGGAGGTGCCGAGTCCTGCAAACCAAGTCAGGCACAGCTCCTGCCGCCCGACACGCCCCAGCTGCTGCCCAAGGATGCGCAGCCTCCTCCGCTCTTCTCTGGGCCGCTCTCTGCCAAATGCACCACCAAGGCAGACAGTCCCCCACATGGGAGACGAGGCCCCTCCCACCCTGGCAGAGAACGCTGGCTATTCCAAAGGGCAAACTGGCAGACACCCTCCAGAGAGGGTGACAAGCCAGGGCAGGTGGGGTGGAGCCCCACCCCATGCAACAGGGACAGGTGAGGTGGCGGGGGAGCCAGGGCAGAAGCTGACCTCCCCTCTACCCCTGGCCTCTAGAACACACTGGACACAGCCACAGCCACGGCCACAGCCACGTTTGCAGAACCAGGCTGGCCCAGTCTCGGTTGGAGAACACCAGCCAGCTGTGGTCATGAGCCCGGGCTTTGGAGTTTCACTGAACTCCACAGGCTAGTCAGGGCATCTGGGAACCAGGTCCATGGGGGCCAGGCCTCACCTCCCCACCTGAAGACTCTGGTAAGAGCTGTCTGGCCTCCCTGGGCCTGGGTTCCATGAACTACACGGCTGGTGTGGGGACTGGTGACTCTCAAGCAGGACCTGGCCTCCATAAAGGACAGGTCCTTACCACTTGTCACTCACTCTTCAGACTGAGGCCCCAGGGAGGGAGGCAGGCACCGGGCACGTGAGCCAGGATCAGGACCCAGGCCTCGGCCAAGGGAAGCCGGAGTGAGAACCTGGCCCCCAGGTGTCCCAGGGTATCATCACTTCCTGAGCCCTCTCAAGTGGCACATCGACTCAGCCCTGCCCACCGTTCCCCACCCAAACCATCACCATCCTCACTCTCAACACAGCCGTGCGGGACTGAGGGTCTGGGACAGGCACCTCCCGAGGCCCAGTGCTGGGGGCTGTGGGTCCAGGACCAGACCCCGGAGGGTTGTTCCCAGTGGGATTCCCGGTGCCACCTGGACACAATGATCCCCCGGTTGGAGCAGGGACAGGGCAGCTGTATCCAAGGCTCAGATGATCCCAGAGTGTTCCAAGAGTCTGAGAATCTTCAAAGGTCAGGTCAGGGGCAGAGGGAGCAAGAGGCAGGACCCAGGACCCGATGTCCCGTCCACCCAGCCTGCTGCCACATCTTCTAAATGAGGAAACTGAGATGCCAGAGGCTGCACAGCTTGGCAGCGGCCACAGAGCTGGTAAGCAGCCTCTTAGGACTCGGAAGCCAGCTTCTATCTGCTGGGGTGTGGGGGGCCCCCTCCCTCCCATCCAGGAAGTCCAAGGTAAGCCCAGGTCTGGGCCGTAGGCACCGGCCTTGCCCTTGGCACTGGTAGGGTTCAAGACACACTGCCCCAAAATAGAGCAGCGGCATTTGAGAAAACAGCAGAAGCAGGAAGGTCACCCTCACCTCCCGCCCCGGCTCCCCTGAAGCAGGACATAAAACCAAGCCGACCTTCCCCCCAGGCAGGACATAAAGCCTCATTCCAGGGGTGCCCTCCCCTATACCCAGAGGAAAGGATCATCCCAGTCTCTGAAGACACAAGGACGCAGAGAGGAACCTGAACACACAGGCCTGGCGTGGCGCCCCCTGTTGGTTGCCGTTAGATACTACTTTTCTACCCAACCATACTTTTCCAAGACTATCCACTTCTTCAGCAAACCTAGCGTAAAAAATACACAGGTTTACCCATTTCTCTAAGCCTTCATTTCCTGGTTTCAGGTAAGATTCTTATTAAACAAATTTGCACACTTTTCTCTTGTCGATCTGACTTTTGCTATAGGGACCGCAGCCGTGAGCCGAGAACGGTGAAGGAAAGATAACTCTCCTCCCTACAGCACCCACACCCAGGGCCCGCCGGCCGGGAGCGCCCCTACCTCGGTGACCAGTGGACAGGGGCCGGGGCCACAGCCAGGGCCCGGAGGCGCCACGGCCTCCCCCGGCTGCCCAAGTCCCCTCCTCCCCGCTCCGGGCCCACACCCCCCATCCCCGCGCCCCGCCTCGGGCCCCGCGCCCATTTCCCGCCCCGCCCCGCGCCCATTTCCCGCCCCGCGCCCATTTCCCGCCCAGGCCCCGCCCCCCAGATCCCGCCTCGGGCCCCGCCCAGATTCCGGCCCCGCCCCCGGCCCGCGCACGCGCGCTGCAGTGTCTCCCGTCCGGCCGGGAGCAACGCTTTGCCGACAGCGCCCCCTGCCGGTCCAAACGCGCCCGGGGCTGCGCACCGCTGGAACCGAACCCCCAGGAGCGGCGCCCGGGCTTGCTGACTCACGTGCGTGTGGGCGCTGGGCCTTGGAGGGTCCCTGTCCTCCTTCCAGAGCTCGAAGCCGCGCCCCATGGAAGTGGGGTCGCCTTTTCCTGAGAAACTGACTTGGGGGGGAAACTAAGTCACACGGGGATATTAAAACCAGAGACAGGGAATGACAACCTCACAGAGAGCGGTGGCCCTTTTCTGGCCCCGGCCAGCAGCTTCAGCCCCGGGGTCCGCTGAGAGTTCTCAAGGGAGACACCTGAGCCGGTGCGCTCTGGCTGGGGGCTCGGCTCACTGGGTCAGTCCCAGGCGGACCGCCAGGCCCCACCTCGGGAGACCAACTCGGCATGGACCAGGCCTTAAGAAATATGACTGTGCTCCCAGAAGATGGTAGTACCATATTTTTTACTGCATCTTTTCTATGTTTAGGTGTTTAGACACACAAATACTCATCATTGTTTTACAGCTGCCTGCAGTATTCAGTAGTCACACGCTGTGCAGGTGTGCAGCCTAGGAGCAACAGGCTGCACCCTACAGCCTAGGCGTAAGTACGCAGTGCTGTTCCCCTGACACCGGCATCTCCTAATGAAGCATTTCCCAGAAGGTGTCCCCCCCACCCCTCCCCATCATTAAGCAATGCTTGACTGTAACATCCTAATTCAACCCTCTCATTTCATAAAGGTGTAAAACGAAAATAAAATCTCAAGATTACCCCCCCCCCCAACTTCTTATGCAAAAAGGAAGGTAAAGGCCTCAGGCACCTTGAAGAACTATCCCCACAGATCATTCCTTAAGGAAATTCTTTGCTGACCTCCCATAAGCAAGGACATGCAAATTTTATCTATGTCTAGCACCTAAAGCTACAGTCTATTCCATTCCACAGTAATAATGAATTACAGGCCTGGCATGGTAGCTCATGCCTGTAATTCTAGCACTCTGGGAGCCTGAGGCAGGAGGATCCCTTGAGGTCAGGAGTTTGAGACCAGCCTGACCAAAAGTGAGACCCTATCTCTACTAAAAATAGAAAAAATTAGCCAGGTGTGGTGGCATGTGCCTGTAGTCTCAGCTACTCAGAAGGCTGAGACAGAAGGATGGCTTGAGCCCAGGAGTTTGAGGTTGCTGTGCGCTAGGCTGATGCCACGGCACTCACCCAGGCAAGATTAAGAATTAAAAAAAAAAAAAAAAGGAATTACAAGTTTATCTCCACAAGCCCAGAACAGAGACTAGACAGGATCGGACATTCTTCCACCTACCCAGGGACAACTACATAATTGATGTTTCCTACACTCCCTTTTTCTCTTCTAACATTCACCTTACCTTATATAAAATGTAAATTTTCCTGGGTCTCAAAAGGATGTAGCCATTTTGTCTACCTACCACCCCCACCTTTTATTTCTTCCTATATGCTCTACTCTCCTTTAAATACTGAAAATTCCAAATTCCCCTTCGGAAAAACAGCCGAAATAGCTTTGGCGGTGTCCTCAAATTTGGCTTAATAAACCTCCATTGAAATTTTTGCCTTAGTCACCTTGGGTGGACAAAGGACAGAGAGGCGGTGAGTTGCCGGAGGTCACCCAGGCATCAGGAGGCCTCCCCAGGTTCCTGCCGCAGCCAGCATGCCACACAGGTGAGCAAGCAACAACGCAGTGTAACAAAGCACTGCTGTGGACCCTCCGCCATTCTAGGATCCCGGGGGCAGAAGCAGACTCTCACCCACGTTCCAGCTCCCAGGTCCCCCACTGCGGTCCCGCAGCTCTGCATGTTGTTTGCAGACATATTTTTGAGAAAATAAAAAGAACTCAGAGCAGTCTGAGAGCTACGTGAGATATGCACCACGTATCAGGTGCAGGGAGACAGGGTTATGGGACTACAACCATCCCCTCCCCCCTCACCCCGTGCCTGGCGGGCAGTTGTTCAAAGCCTTTAGTTCCTGACTAGTTGCCTCACTCAATATCTCCCAGTTCCCGGAATTTGGGATACAAAGAACATTGTGTAACCAATAAATAGCTTGTGTTACTTTAATGTAAATTCTTGGAAAACAATTTAGAACTGCCACTTCTTTTCCTTTAAAACCCTGCTCGCAACTGCTGTTATTTGGAGTGTATATTCCCGACAACTTGAATCTATGCTCCCAGGCTGCAGTCCTCAAACTTGGCCCAGATAAACTCTGCGTATATTAAGTTCGCCTCAGCTTTTTTCCTTTAGGCTGACATTTTTAAATGACTCCCAGGAATAATTACTTCCAGTTGGTTAACAGGTACAAAGGCCTGGCACTCAGGACCTCTAAATTAAAGTGATTTTGTGAATAAAAAAGGAAGGCAAGGCCGGGCGCGGTGGCTCACGCCTGTAATCCTAGCACTCTGGGAGGCCAAGGGGGGCGGATTGCTTGAGCTCAGGAGTTCGAGACCAGCCTGAACAAGAGCGAGACCCCGTCTCTACTATAAATAGAAAGAAATTAATTGGCCAACTAATACATATAGAAAAAAATTAGCCGGGCATGGTGGCGCATGCCTGTAGTCCCAGCTACTTGGGAGGCTGAGGCAGGAGGATTGTTTCAGCCCAGGAGATTGAGGTTGCTGTGAGCTAGGCTGACGCCATGGCACTCACTCTAGCCTGGGCAACAAAGCAAAACTCTGTCTCAAAAAAAAAAAAAAAAAAAGGAAGGCGAGAGAGCTAGTGGGTTTTACATACCCCCTCACTTCCTATCTTGGGGACCCCCCCAGCGGTCTGTAGCTATCATCTGCTGTGCTTAAGTATTGGGATGCAAATTATAAAAGCCACATTAGTTCTGTGAACTAAAATTTTAAGGCTCACCCCACCCTAACCGACCGACTATATGGACCCCCTCGTGGCCAAAGGAATATCCTAGAACTAAATTGTCTGCCAGGAGGAGGGAGGTCCGAAATGCCTCATCATGCCCCCCTCCCTTCTTGGAGACATTAGGCCATTAACAGGGCTAAGGGTATGCAAGACAAACCTGCAGGTCCTCAATTTACATGACACATCTATGTCTGGTGGCTTGTCTCTGATAACAGCTGTGTTAAAACTTTCCAAGCCTTTAGACAAAGCTTCATGTCTTTAACCAATTACAAGCCAAAGACTCTTTAAACCCACCTGTAACTTGTAAACCGCACCCCCCCTTCAAGATGGCCCACCTGTTTGGGCCAAACCAATGTATGCCTCCCACATGTTGATTTATGACTTTACCTGTAACCCGTCTCCCTAAAATGTATAAACTCAAACTGTGACCCAGCCACAACCAGTCCGTTTGCTCAAGGCCTCTTGGGAGTGGCTCCGGGTCATGGTCTTCAAATTTGGCTCAGAATAAATCTCTTTAAAATTATTTTACAGAGTTTGCCTTTTTTTCTGTTGACAGTTCAGATATTTCATTAACAATTTGAAGGCTGATGCATAGGGGGAAACACCTCATGTGCACGTTAATCAAAATAAAGGCTGGGGAGCAAACAGAGCCTACCATATGTGGAGCAGTGGCCTGTCCTGAAACGTATTTTAGAGTTTTTGCCTAAACAGACTAAGCTGCTTCTGTGTATATATTATTCATTTCAATGGCTCCTGCTGGTATTTTTAAAATCATCCCCCAAGTTAGAAACAAACTGAAATGCGTTTACACACACCAGGGGCTTCTCAGCTGAGCTCCAGCCCCGGCCCAGCCCGAGGCCCCTGGGCCACCTCTGCAGCCTCAAGTGCTGCCC